>VZRJ01004637.1:0-202933 GCA_013397565.1 Ptilonorhynchus violaceus | reverse complement strand
CCGGCAGGGGCGGGAGGGGGGTGTGAGGCTTCCTGAGGGGACCGAGGGGAAAAGGGTTCTCCTTCGTCGGGGGCAAAGTTTAGAAATGGGAGCTGCTGCTCTAAGGTGAACTCGCGTGGCCTGGAAATACACGAAAATAGGAATATGTGCATGAATGTATGAAAAGAGACGTTTTTCAGCGAAAGCGCGAAGGGCTGCTTCGGATTTGTTACCCTGCAGGGTTTGGGGAGCCTTTAGCAGCCAGGGGATGCGCCCTGCGAGCTGTGACACGGCGCGTACGAGCCCGCGGTGCATCGTGTTTGTCGTCCCACCCTGTCGCCCCCATCCCGCATCTGTGGGCAGGTCTTTTATAAGAAGATGCAGGAAATCCGAGGATAAAACGTGGTGTCATTCGGGCTCTCGGAGGCTCTGGCAAGCCTGTAAACTGCAGTGCTGAATGCTGGCGTGTGAGGCTTCTTTTCTTCCAAGCCTCCTTTTGCACTTACTGATTCAGCTATGGATGTTCTTGTTAGCTGTGTTTGTGTCCACCTCCTCTCTGAGGTGTATTAAATAGTGTAGCTATAATGTGAACAGCATTGCATTCTTCAGCTGAGGTGTGTTTTTCCAAAGTTACAGCAAATGTGTGAATTTCATGGTTGTGCCAAGACATGTCCTGGCTTTTTCTGCTACTTGATGTTCCCTAAATAATATCGTTTGACTTTTTTCCCAGTTTGGCCTTATGAGAGATGATACCTTGCCTTTAATCATCTTCCCTGTCCTCTCAACTCTACTAAATTACACAGTGTCCTTTCTGAGGTGGATGGATGTGCAGGATGCCACTGATTCACCTCCTCTGGTGCTGTTTCAACACACCCTTTTCTTCATTACAGCTGCATATTGATCAGCGGCTTTCACAGAACCACCCAGAATGTTTCTAGGACTTTCCTGTAATTAAAAGAGCTCTGTGGGATGCAGGAGTTTTATTTCCCCTTTCTGCCTGCATTACTTTGCATTATTCAGGAGTGGACTCGATGTGCTGTTATATTAGCCTTTCACTTAGCTTGATTAAATCTCCTTGAAGTCCTTCACAGACTTCTCTGAATTTGACTAAACAAAATCACTGTCTGCAAACAAGTCTCGCTGCTTACATGATGAATATATAATCCAAAAATGAGCATCAGAATATGCAAAAATGTGTTTTAAATTTGCAGAGTGACTCTGAAACAAAGCAGACAGTTTGGTTAGCCAGCAGTAAACCCTCAATTAAACTTCCCAGTTTGCTGTGAGTCTTTCAAACAGGCATAGTTCTAAATGTGGAATAGTTATGAAAAAAAAAGTCAAACTAATTTGATAAAAGTCAATCAAGTAATGTTTTTTTCCATGCACAACTAATCAACATCCTTCATTTCAAAGTTTTTTGAGTGACAAGAGGAAAAGCTTCCAAACTTCGTCCTTCTCCATCTGATTTGGTTTAGCTGTAGACCCTCAAGATGTTGCTTGTAAATATAATACATGAAAATTTGTCAAACTGAACTACAGCTTTTAATTAACAGCCTTGACAATCCTCAGTTCTCGAGTTCCTTCAGGTCAGCTGAATCCTGGAGCAACCCTCATCCTTTTGGAAATCACACAATCATAGGATGGTTTGGGTTGGCAGGGACCTTAAAGATCATCTAATTCCCCTAACATGGGCAGGGACACCTTTCATTAGACCAGGTGGCTCAGAGCACCATTCAACCTGGCCTTCAACACCTCCAAGAGAGTCCACAACCTCTGTGGATAACCTGTTCCAGTGCTTCACCATCCTCATAGCAAAGAATTTCTTCCTAATATCTAGTGTAAGTCTACCCTCTTTCAGTTTAAAGCCATTGTAAAATACTCCAGTTTGAACAGCCTTTTTCTCCCTTTCTTTCCACTGTGAAAACTTATTTTCCAGTAGTAATGGGGTATTTTTGTACCTCCCTGATAGGCATTTGAAGAGGGGCTTTCTTCTGTATGGAAAGTGAGCAGGGAAGGGGAATTCATTTGGCTGCCAGGGAATGAGCGCCTGAGGCAGAGGTGGCAAGCGGGGCAGGTGGCACGTTTGCCCCTTGTAAGGGCTTGGACCTTCACGTTGCCCTGACTGCCAAGATATCTTGGGAGCAGCTGGAAGCGAGACCAGAGTCTCTGTTTATGAGTCACTGTGTTCTGGTGGTTGTGTTAAGTGAACACATAGTTTTAGGTGTGATGATACATGAGATGTCAGATTCTTGCTGGGTGTTTTTAATCTTCATTTTTTGTACTTTTTATCTTGTTCTTTGGTTCAACCATATTCCTCCACCATTCATGTCAGTGTTCACAGGACTGCTCACCTGGGAGTGGACAGTCTGAAGCAGCTGAGGATGCCAGGGTGAAAACATGTGTTTTGTCTCCCTCCAGTGTGCTCAGCTCCATTTCAGGAAAAAAAAAACTGCTCCATCTTCAGATGTTTCTTATTTCCTTTGAAAACTTATCTGAACCTCCAGCACGTGGGCTTTAATAGTGAGCTGTTCAAGTCAGTCAGTGGTTTAAAGGACAGAGTTATTGCAGCTGTCCTAAGAAAGTGGGTGTCAAGTTTCTCATCTGGAAACAAAAGCGCAGGCTGGTCCACCTGTTCCTCAGGGGAATGCTCTGCTCATGTAAATGGTATGTAGCAAAGAAAGGCATTGCACAGCTAATCTCTCACAAACAGGGAAAATCAGAAGAAAAGAATGTCTTTTTCAGTGTCAGGTAAAGGATGGAATATTTAGTTGATGTTCAAAGCAACAAATACACTCCAAATACAATTGGATGTTTTAATCTGTTAAAAAAAAGACCATTGTGCTGCATCGAAATAATTGATAACTGGGCATAAATATTAGTATTTTGTGTTCTCTTTTCTTTGCCTTTTATTCTTTGGTTGGTTGATTTTTTGAGACTTGGATTGTGTTTTCACCCCTTCCCGCAGCAGTCACCTCTGTTACAGGTTTATCTCTTCCAACCTTTTTTTTGGGTCTGCCACACAAGGAAAGGAAAGGAAAGATTTACAGAAACGTGTGCAGTTAAGAAACATTTTAGGAAAGAAGTTATGAGAACTGACTACAAGGTGTGGTCCTGACACATTATTTTCCTAAGGTTGGTGTGACTGGGTTCCTTTTTTTTGTAGTTTTTTTTTCCCCCACTAGAGCACCGTTCTGAAATGGCTCTGTCCTATTGCTGTGTGGCACTCTATATTGCAGTTGAAAAAATGGTAAAAATAATTCTGAAGAAGCAATTATTGCAAATAAAATAGCTCTTAAGATTTGGCTACATTACTTTTTGTAAATTAATGTCAATCAAAGTGCTAGTTGGTAAATTATGTTTTTCTTTTTTTGCAGTATGCAACATTAATTCTGATAATTTGGCTTTTAGGTCCTACCTCACATACCAAGCTGGCCTTGGGAAGCAGTGATATTTTAGGCATTCTCTTTGAAACTGTACCAATCCAGGATACATCTCTGCAATGCAGTTTTTCCACATTCTTCTTAGGACCCAGCAAAGCCTGTGGAAATCACAGATTGATCTATCTACTGAAGGCAGAACATTAGTTTTTAAGTCGGCATAATGATTTACAGAATCAGATTTAAAAACACTATCGAAATTGAAATTCTGCACTTCAAAATTTTAATTTACAACTTTCCAGTGATCACAATGCATTTTTTAAATTGTGAAAATACTAGTTTTTTAAAAAGGCATGGCAAGGCATTATGAAAATAATGCTAGACTTCCTAAATTATAAAGTGCAGACATCTGAAGTATGAAATGACTCCACCTGCCTCATTGCTCTTACTAACCAGTCCAAAATAATAATTAAAGATATTTGCTCTTGGCAAGAATTTGCATTGCATTAACTTTTCCCACTCCTCTTCAGAATGAACATTAAAGGCAAAGCCTGAAGCCTGTGCTTTCACTGACTAAATTAGGCTAAATATTTTGTAAAACAGAACCATTTCATGAGCAGGCTGCATGTGAAGAGTGACTATATCCTCAAATGCTCCCATTCTCCTGCTTTCTTTCAGCCTCTTTTCTCTTACTGTTTTTTTTCTGAAGTTACCTGCCTGCAGCCAGCCTGTGAGGAAGGAGCAGCAGCTCCATGCCTGTCTCGGTAGATGTGCCCTCATCTGCGGAGCGAGCAATGAGCCGCCACTGTCTCAGGGCAGTGCCCAGTAATGTTGAAGAGTGCAGAGCACCTAAGAGACTTAACAATGTTTTGGTTTGTTTCCCCTTTTCTGGACAGGTTTCACAAACATTTCAGGATAGATGGATGAATTCTCGTGATGCAGCTAGACCTCCTGAGCTATGCATTGCAAGCATCTGAAACCATCAGCCAGGTTCACATGATACTCTTGCTTTTCTGTGGGGCCTGTGAACGCAGAGTTGTGGTTTTGGCGCAACTCTTGCAGCCAGTTCCAGCTTGAAAAGTCCTCTGCAAGCCCCTACCCTCAAGTCTCCAGGGAAAAGCCAAGGGACTGGGATATTTCCCTTGTTTGTACCAGGTCTTCAAAGCGCTGCATTAGAGTTGTCTGATGTTCTTTTCCATATTACTCAGCTGAATGCAAAAGCCCCCTCCTTAAAACTAATAAAACATAAATTAAGAAACTTGTGCAGCGTTGTCACACTGCCCATGGTGAGCTGGGTCTGTACCTTATGGCACGAAGAGGACAGGCTGTGGGCACAGAAACACACACCTTACCAAGACCCAATAGTTACAGTGACAGCAGTTTCTGATGGACTTTCCCCTTGTCCTCACCGCATCCCATGTGAGTTTCAGCACAGTGAACAGGACTGGAGTTGGGGTCTGGTTTCAGGAGGGACTGTTTTGTGCTTCCTTGCAAGCCCAGAAATAGGAGCTGCTCCCACAGAAGCTTCCTCCCTGTGTGAATCACAGCAGGCATCGTTCCATGGAAAGCACCAGTGACAATGTGGGCAGGCAGTCCAGCATCTTTTCCCAGTGACCAAGGCACACCACTTGTCAGGGAAGCCTTTGTCATGTTAAAGTGTGTGAGCTTTGTCCCACTCACAGGGTTTTCTCCTTTGTGAAAGGGGTTGTTCTGCTACAAGGCAGCATTTCAGTTTTCTGGAGTGTTTGTTGCTTTTGCAGGTGGATCATATGGGTTCTGCTGGTCTGGGGTTGGCATGGGGAGCCAGGGCCCCTTGCTGCCTCCATCCCTGCAGCTGCCAACTTCACTGCCAAGTTCCCTGATGGAGACTCGGTCCCCTTCTCTTCTAGCTAAGCAGCTGATATTAATTGCCAGTTGGCTAAGGGACTTCTGCTATGGAGCTGTAGTACCGTCAGGCTCTGCATATCCAGATTAACCACAGAGTAGAATAGAACAGCACTGTCAGTAAAATAAAAGGTTTAAGTCTGATTGAATTACTGTTGTTTTGGTTTGCCCCTCCATTTGTTTGGTTTTTAAAATTATATTGAGTCTAGAAAAGTGAAGTTAAGATAGAGGAGAAGGTCATGAAATCAGAGAGTCTGTCTCATGGATAATTGAGAACTGACTGTACTTACTTTAAGCCGAAGTTTAAAAAAACAGTTATTGGCAGTTATATAGGTGAACAGCTATTTAATTATTTAAACATTTTGTTTGGTTCCACCATGTGCAGGGTAGAGGCTTTCCGTGATGCAGCATCTGCTATGGAACAAGAGAAAGAAATTCTGCTAGAAATGATCCACAATATACAGAACAGCCAGGATATGAGGCACATCAGTGAAGGTGAGAAGCTGCTTTGCTGTACCCTCCCAAGTGACCCAAAGTCAAATCAGTCCATCTCTTAGGGAGCAGCTCTGTATGACTCCTTGCTGCTGGTAAAGGTGCAGCATTGGAGCCAGCTGAGGTTCTTGAAGTGCCACCCATTATCCCGAGATCTCCTTTTCTTGACTATAAATTCATGTTGTTCAGGTGGATGGACTACCATGAATGTCACTACTGTGTATGTGAAAGCCCATACTCAGTTGACTGGTATCTTTTCAAAATGAAGGTTAATATAGCTCTGCTGAGGGAGAGACGTTGATGATGATTTAATATAGTTGAAAACCCAGGATGATCTTGACTACTGGACAGGCATGAGTGTTACAAAGCGTACAGCCTGCAAGAACCTGATGATTAAGATCATTGTCGTAGTTGTGTGATTCATGGCTTTAAATATATTCCCTAAACCTGATTATTAGGTGCTTTAAATTGCTGGTTTATTGGCTCTTCAAGAGCCTGCATATCAAGTACGTTGTGTCCATATTTTAGAGAAGAAGCTGTTTCCAGAAAATAAAAAACCATTTTTTTCATGACCTCTTATTATCTAGTTCTCTCCTTATGGCCTTCTGGAGTACTGTCTAAATCTTTCCCTCAGAGTGGCACGGAAGGTCCCTCACGAGCCAGTTCTGTTACTGAATGGTTCCTGATAATATTGTGTTTTGCTTTAATGTGACACAGCAAGCATTGTGTCAGCAGCAGAAAAACATCGTGTATGCTTCTAGTAGAGTTTAATGCCTCATTTCAAATCAGATGCTGGCTTCTATGAAATGAGTAGGACCTGGGCAAATGCAAAAAGCTAATTTCTGGCCTCTGGAAATCTTGTTGATTGTCGCTTACTTACACAAAAGTTGTCTATTGCTAAGTTACAGCAGTTTGAGTGTCGTGGTGATGCTATTTCCACAGGAAAGTATTGCCTGTAATCAAAGATACTTTATTGGTTTTGATTTAGGTGAGAGAGAAGAACTTAATTTGACTGCTAATCGCCTGATGGGCCGAACCCTCACTGTGGAGGTTTCCGTAGAAACCATCCGCAACGCCCAGCAGCAGGAATCCCTACTGCATGCCACCAAGATGATTGATGAAATAGTCAATAAACTCCTGGATGATTTGGAAGATGCCAAAATGCGCTTAATGTCACTTTATGGTGCGTGCACATCCGATGTGCCAGCAGGACCCATCGATCAGAAATTTCAGTCTGTGGTCATCGGATGTGCCATTGAGGATCAGAAGAAAATCAAAAGGCGGCTAGAGACTCTGCTCAGAAACTTGGAAAATTCTGAGAAGTCCATCACGTTGTTGGAGCATCAGAAATCATCTGTTCGACAGTCTTGCAACAGCAAACAGGATTAACGTATCCTCCTGGCTACTTCTGGCAAACCGCAGGATGAGCAAGTACCCATAAAAAGCACACAGAAGCCAAGAAAAAATTCTCTGTACGAGCACACACATATGTACACATCCACACACACCAAAGTATCTTGGATTGCAAGGTGCAAGCATTTAAAGGGTTTTGGTAGCATTGGCATTTTCTTTTGGCAATAAGGAATGCTATCAGTTCTTTTGTAGAGTCGATACTGCTCTATTGCAAATTGTAATTGTGCTTCTGCTCAGCTGTCAGAAACTCAAAATCTAGCCTTTCCTCCATTTTCCTGGGTTTTTTTAAACTAAAGTTGTTTTGTCCTATCATGAGATTTCAGCTTTTCTGTGCTGTATACGTAGTGTGTGAACCAGACTTTTGGGGACAAAAGACGAATCATGGCAATAAATCAAAACCATAATAAACTGTTTATGGTATTTTCATAAACAACAGAGTGTCCTACTCATTACCATTCATAATTTTGCACTTTTTGAATATTTTGAATAAACAGATCAATGTTCTGGAGACACAAACTGGAGGTATCCGTCTGACTGAGGAAGTGAAAAGCAATACATGTATCCAGAGGTCACAACCCAGGCTAGAAATGAGCCTACTCTTGCAATGCCTGTTCCATGCCTGCTGAACCATTCTGCTCCCTCCCACCAGCTCATTGTAGCTTGGGGTTGCTGTGTATTTCTTTTAAAAGATAGAAGAAAGGGGAATTGTATCTTACAATTGTTGAGTTGTACAGTTGTTAAGCTACTACTCCACAAATCCATTTTGCATCATCTGTGAAGCCAGAGAGCACAATGTTTGATTTCTCAACTGCCAGACACCATATTTGTGTCTTGTGTAGGACAGTACTTTGTACATCCAGCATTACTCATCTCTTTGTGTGAGTGGTTCTTGTTTTGTTTTTTTATCTTTCACCCTCTCACCCACAGTAACTGCTGCACATCATCACCGAGCTCTGGGGCTTTGGGTCAAAAGTTGCAACTTTTAGGGTGTGCCTGGAATTTTGCAAGCCCCTGTAGCCTGCCAGTCTTGCAGTATTTCACCCAAGGGTGGTGGTGCCCTGAGGGGAGCAGGGGGCTCTTCAGCTCAGCCTTCTGAACTCGGCTCAGGTTAAAGATCAGCTGGAGGGAGCTGGAAGGGTCTGAGTGCTGCCACCAACCACAGCTACCTCTGTGGCAGTGCCTGGCGTGTTACAGCTTGAGCGATGTGGATGCTCTGAAGGCACCTGCCCACAGTGAGAGCACTGCATGTCAGGCTCCTGCACTCTGGGAGCTCCATGGTTTTAAACGCCTGGGGTGGGCGCAAGTGCTCCACACAGAAACTCAGAGCTGCACTTCTTGGAAACCTCAGCTGCTATGAGGTCACTGTCACTGCATTTTACTTGCAGAAATGGCACTTCAGGTGGGTGCTTCAAAAGCAAAGTTTCAGCTTTGAGATTGTTAAAAGTTTCTAAGAGTTGGTGACATGAATTACAGAATTCAACTTTAAAAATATCTTCCAGGTATTCAACAGTATTAAAACCCTTTACAATAATGCATGGCCTGGGTTGTTTTCATAAATCATACTGTGCAATAGTAATGTTGAACATAGCTTCTTGTTGCTTAGATTATTCCTTCAATATTTGGGGTTTTAAGGCCATTATAGTTACTCAGGCAAAAAGTTTAAGGTTTTTTTGTTTTCTTTCTTAGATCCTCTTCATTGTACTGATACCTAAAGGAATTTTTATTTTTTATAGCACTTGTACTGTATGAGAATCAAAGAATAGTTGGATTAGAAAGGATCTATAAAGGTCATCTAGTTCAACACCTCTATAATGAGCCTAAAACATTGCCAATTATTCCTTATTGGGGTGTTAAGCAAGCAGATTGTTTTTCTGTGTCCCAAAGTGCATGCAAGAGGAAGGAGGAATATGTTACTTCTGATATTCCTCAAGTACCTGGATAAAGAGGCAGACACAGATGCTGACTTGTGTTTTACTAAGAAAAAATACCAAAACAGTGCGAAACCCCCAATCAACAGTCACCAGTGACTATTCACCTGTTTCTATTGAGAAAATGCACCAGGCATCTTTGATATATTAATAATACTTTAATGTCACTTCCAATGTCTACAACCATTGACTTAAACCTTGTTACTGTATTGGCTAGACCAATCATAAAAAGCAAAATGACCAGAAAGAGCAGCACAGAATCCTGGTCTGTATTTCAAACATGTGAGGCAAGAGCTCAGAAACACCTTTCTATTAAACTGGGGTGCCCAGATTTGTCCTTTTGAGGATCTCATGTGCTGCCTTGGATCCCAGCTGTTGGCAACACACACAAGAATCAGGCACACGTTTCTCAGTCAGATTGAGGTTGCACAGCTACAGGGTTATTGCAATGTTTGAAATTTAATATACTGACAATTTAATATAACCACAAACATAGTGACTTATATCAGACCCAACAGTAAGCAAACAAACATGTTCTAAGTTGCATGATGCAACTAGTGTCACTTACAAGAGAACAGAAGAATTAACTTGTAGGGAGTTTACAGGAACAGCATACACAAAACACTTGGTTTTAAACAGTGATTTTTCTGCTTAAGGATTTATGGTATGTTGACTTTTTTTCCTAAAAATCTGTTATATTTACTTGAGATCGTGATGGTGATAAAACCAGTTTGTACATTATCTGTTTTAGCCAGTTACATGTAAACCATCTACTGGTAACGATGCATCTTAATCCCCACAATGAGAGCGGTATCTCTCCTGTTCAGATTAATTTTAAATTTTTTTTTTATCAACTTTAGTCAGTTCAGTACAATTGATGAACTATTTATCAGTATTACCCCACTAGAAACCTGAGAATGAGCCTAGTTCAGTACCAGGATTCACCTGGCTTTGAGATGACTCACAGAACACTTCAACATGGAACATTAGCAAGTTCCTCTTATTCCATTATAGCACCTTTCATCTTCAATCTAAGCGTTGCTGTGTTTTTCATTCTATAATTTTGATTACCTGTTTGGATGCTGTATTTAACAGAGAATTATTTTCTTCTCTCAATACTATTTGTGCATTAGAAAGAAGATACGCACAACTGTTGCTTCCTACAAAATGACAGCAAGGTTACTTTGATGAATTCAAGCCTGTGGACCATCCTTGCTCTCTAATTTTGGTACAATTAGTGTTCTGGTACTGCAACTTCAACCAACGGTCTATGACTACCCTTAAAAAAGCAGCAGGGGCTCAGGTACCATGACTGGAATCAGAGCTGTGTGTGACTCCCCCAGAGGGTCTGCAGGGCAGATCATTTATCCTGTGAACACCTGGCAGCTCTCAGCCTGGAGGGGTGAATGAATGGGTTCAAGTGCAGGCTCACGGAGTCTTGTGCATGTACCCTACATAACCCCCGAGAGTGCTGCGTGTTCAGCTGCTCAATGCTCTTTAGATTAACCCATCTCTATAGAAATGATGTAAAGGAAAGCTTCAAGTCAGATGTGCTGCAGCCCAATAATGAAGAAAACAAAAAGTTAAATTTTACCAAAGCATAAAAAAATTAAATAGGAAATCAGACTGACAGTGTGATAATTCAGGCCTTTTGACTACAAAAGTTTAAGTGTTGCCTTAAGAAACACTGAAAATAAGAAAGCTTCAAAATTAAGTGGATTTTTTTTTTAATTAACCCCTCCCACACACAAGCACAAAAATTAGTGTGACCAGTCATACAACTTTGAGATTTGCTACTTCCAGTTGGAAATACATCCCTAGCATTATTACTTTGCATCTAACGATGCCCCACGTACTGGGAGAACACCCATTCACTGAATGGATACAACACAGAAGTTGTACAACGACAAAGCTGTAGTGTCATTCTCTTTAGTGAATCCTCATTTCACTAAGGCATTAACAATTACTGAAGTTTCCTGCTAGTGGTAGCTTTATCAGCCAAAGGCAAAGAATTTTGGCAAGATTCAGATAATACAGCCAGAGCTATTCAAGAGATACAAACAGAATATACAGGAGTGCAATGAACTTTGTCTCACAGAGCAAAACTTCTGTGTTTTGTGGCATGAGCATCTGTTGCTCCTAATCCAGGGTGCCATGGGCGTAACAGAGCTACATCCTCACCCACCATGCAGTCACAGGGATGCACAGAGAAGAGCATTTTGATTACCAGCTCTGCACCTGTAGATTTTGCTAACTAAAACATATGATATTTTAATGAGAACACTTTGAGTGGAGAATGGAGTAATGTTTGTAATAAAAATTATTCATGAGGGACAACACAAGTGCTAAAAGATTTAGGCATGTCTCTTCTTCCAAAAGGCAAAAGTTAGTGCCACTGAAGAGTGATGTGAATAGCTAAGGGTTCCTGCAATATGCAAGTCATCTGGTTTACATCTACACACTAACCCCAATAGGATAAACAACCAACATTTTCAAGCAGCATACATGCAGGACGCTTCCCAGAAAAATGCTAATTTGGGCAGTTTCCTTCTCAGTAATATTGGAGAACAAGCACTGCAAGGTCACAACAAAGAGCAAGCCACTTTAGATTTAAGATGGGAATAAAGTAAAAGCTCACTGTTATCCAATGCTGCAAATAACTACTCTGCATTAAAGTATATGCACTATATTTCAACATATCTTAAATTTATCAAGTCTGTCAAGTCTCTACATATGAAAATTTCTGCTAAGTCTTTAAAAACAGCAGTTTATAGTGACAAACGTTAAACAGAAATGGCCTAAGTACTACTATACAGTGTTACATTATACCATCTAATGGTACAAATTGTCATTATGTGTAAGAGGGGCTTACTTTTCAGTACGCTGTATAAAGTCAAACAAGGCAAAAAAAGATGTTTCAGACACTTTGTGGTTTTGTTTCTTTTTGAAGAAAAATGAATTAAAAACCATGAAACTTGCAGACAGACAATGAAATGTAAAAGTTTCCATATTAAAAACAGTTGTCAAAATTATTTATGCATACACTCTACCCTAAGTTGTAACGTGGCCCCATGATGTTCAATCATCTTATCCCAAGTACCTTACTTCTTAAACTGCTAACATAGATAGGACGTGACTCCATTTATACATACAGTGATTAAATGCACTTGTTAAAAAATAGAGGCCTTTATCCAAGGGAAAATACAGGAAACGTTACGGCGAAGAACACACAGTTTTGCTGCAATAGCAGAAGGATGGAGCGCGCTGAAGGCCACCTTCATGCCAGCAACAGGAGATCTCTAACAGCTTGTCAAAGAAACAATGGTACTCGGTAGAAAGTCTAACACAGTAAACATAAAATACAGAGTTCAGAGATCTTTAGTGTTGTGCATTACTTGCCACCCACTTCTCTCTCTGCAGAGAGTGGGAAAAAGAATACATTTCAGTTTTCATACTCATTGACTTAGAAACAAAGTCAGTCAAGCTTCCTACATGAATTCACATAGTGAAAAGTCCTTCATTCAAAAATATACAGGATCACTCAACTCATTTTCATTCTCATACACCATTTAAAAAACTATTAAAACTCTGATTTTTTTTTAAGCAGCATCTTTTGCATTTGTCACTGGCAGACATGTACAAATCTTAGAAAGTTAAAATTATATCATATCATACAAAAACATGTAAACAAAATGGATAGTTGTAAAAGGCATGCATGCTCTTGAAAAGGACTAGAAAGTGTTTATTTTTGCTAAATAAAAGGTATCTTGCTTAGCATTTTTAAAAGCACCTTAGTGATTAGGAACCTAAGCCCAAATAACTTTGAAGCTCAATGTGGGCTCCTAAACATCTAAATCAATTCTGTAAAATTACTGAAGCACTTTGAAAATTTTTTGCCATGTCTCTCATCTTGCAAAATTAATTTCCTTAACCAGCAGCTAACTTTGAATCTGAGACAGCATTTAAGAATGTCTCACTAATATAATCAGCTGCAATTTTTTGAACCCTCCCATAAAACTTAGGTTATGGTGTCTATGAAAAAAATTTCAAATAAGATAGAATACTTTGTAACACCTCTTTGCAAGTTCCTTTTTCATAGGCAACACAGGATACAACAATCAAATATGAACAGGAATATGATTACATGTTCCTTCTGAATAGCTATTAGTGTTATTTGTTCAACCTGTTAAGACTGAGAAAAACAAACAAAACATCTGTAGCATAGCGTTATGTTAAAAGGAGCATTTTTGGCACCATACATTTTTAAATCTAACCTTTTAGGCCCAAAGTATAGCAAGTTCAACATACACATGACAGCTTGGAAAGCCTCATCTGAAATGCAACATTTTTAACGGAGAATTGGAAGATGCTATTTAATGATCATTAGCGGATCTCCAAGTAACATATACACTGGAACCAAACCTAAATATTAATCCCAAATGTTTACATATATACCTTAGCACATATATATATAATGCAAGGATCTTGCACCAACAGAACTGCCAGAATCCATATTAATATGGTCAGGCATAAAATGAAGTAGTGTCTTTTTGCTCTGCATTCATCTTCGTAGTGTCCTGACTAACCAATTCTAATATTTTCTTCGAAATTTCGTTGTAAGGTTGCTACATTACCTTGGGCCATAAGAGTTATGGTCCATACCTATATGTGTAAGTATTATCCTTACATTAAATGTAATTGTATCCTTACATTAAATTGCAATTCAGCAATACCTAGTTCATAGCTCTGTAAGGAATTCCTTGAAAAAGGAAAAGCTCGCCTAATTTGTACAAAGTGCACAAGGCAGCCAGGGTTCTGTGTGTTGCCACCAGGTGTCTCACGCCACACAACAAACCCAGCAAGTCCATTTAAATCCATCCTCTATCAAGGAGGCATAAGATTTGCTAAAGCACCGGTAAAAATACCTCTACAGCTGGCTTTATTCTGTATTCAATTGCACAACTTCATCCAATTCTCTGAGTTGCTTTATTTCCTCCGAAAGTCATCTAAGGTATACTGCAGTTGCTAAAAGGACTTCTGTTTTTCTTGGTCCTCTGTTTGTTGGGTTTAAGGTTGATGACATCTCCACCATTAAGAGTGCTGGAATTTTGGTTGGAGTGACTTCCACCAGCTGTATTAAAAACACCTACAGAATTTAGACAAGAGAAGTATTTGTGTTTGTTTACTTCTTGCAGCATAATACACTAACACTTAAGACACAACACTTGCTAAGGCATAGTAGTGCACCTCAAATGCATACACTACTTTTTAAAAGCTTTATCTACTTTTGGGTCAATTTTGCAGCTAAATTGGAAGAAGAGACAGTCACAATTACTAGCCATGCAGTATTTAAAGCTGGTATGCATCTGTGTAATTGAAGGGCAGCATATGCACTCATCTGTGTATGTTACTAACTGCACGAAGTTATGGTTAGTCGAGTAACATAATAAAAGAAAAACATGACAATTTTAAATTCAGAAACTTTGCTGATATAAAGGTAAGTAAAAGGCCTGAATAAAAAGGGAGTGCTTTAAGGAAAATAAGTTAACTGACTCAGAAGTGCTTTAAAGAAGGACTACAGAAAGGCCTTACAAAAGGCAACTTACAAACACCTTCTGATTACATGCCAGATTCTTTCACCATGAGTCTTCTAAGTCCACACCAAGATGAGCAACACTAATGCTAATTACATTAAAAAAAACCAAGAAGCATCCTTTCTCAAGTCATTACACAATCTTGTTTAAATTAATTTAATAAAAGGGCACTTGTCAAACATTAGCTAGAAACTTTTGTACATCAGTTTGACCACCTTGTAGCTTTAAAGAGTCACAAAGTTATTTTACAGAAGGAAAGGAGATGATAACCTAAGATAGGAAGGTAATAATTAGACCCTGAGTCACCCTGTATTAACTCCATAAGGAAACAGATGAGACCATAAGCTTTGATGGCACAAAATACTGTTTCTGGGTGTTTTTTTATTATACTGTACATACCAATCTTGTTACTGCTTGTATGTACTAGTTCTGAATCTTCAGCTGTTTGTTGCTTGAGCTTCTGAATATATTTATCAGCCAAATACTTAAAAACTGGAATGTTAAAAAGAAAAAAGGTACATCACAGAATGCTTAAAAATAATCTTCATATTAATAACAATACTTTTGTAACAAAATTCTGCATGATGACAAAAGTGCACTCGACACCATGGTTTAGCATGATCTGGTGAATGATTCTGGGCAGGCCTCTGTACCTGGGCAGAATCCAGCTCAGTCCAGTGTCTGCCCAGCTCTTACACTTTGCAGTACTGAAGTCTTGCACAAAAACACCTCAATACTCCTATAAAAAAGCTGACACACACATATTGCCGAATTCATGCAACTTGGAACTTTTTAAAGTTATGTAGGAGTTTAATATATCTGTTTTTTGCAAGTAGCTTTAGAATAATAGCAGTCATGTAAAGTAAGTGTATTATTAAAACTTGGCAACAATGTTTTTTTCATTAGCTAAGGCTACCCTTACTTCTATTGGGGTATAAAAAGTTGACCCAGGAATCTTTAAAAATATACAACTAAAGCAGAATTTTCAGAACCTTTATGTGTTATGATTATTTACATTTGTAATTCAACTCATTTAAAGATGATACAGAAGATTTTTACTTTTTCTCTTGCAGATTTTTTTCCCAAATTAATGTTAATACAGAAGAAACAAAGAGTTTACTATTAAGTTTAGCTAATTAAACAAAAATAAATCATTAGAGAATAGAGTTCATGATTATTCAAACCCACTCCACAAAAGACAGAGACTAAAAATTATAACAGTACTCTTATGAAATTAAATATATACATTAGAAAGTGGTACTTAGGAACTAATCAAATATCATCAGCAGACAAAAGGCTGCAAGAGATGCAATCTTTTAATGTACTTTATTTAAATATAACTAAACTATAAAACAATTTCTTATGTCAATTATTTATTAACTGTTAACAACTACAAAATAATCTGTTCAACAATCTGTATGTTGTAATAACTGAACTTCAGATACATTTTTTTCAAAAGCTCAGTGCTTACTAACTGTCATTAGGACTAAGCAGCCTTAAGACATTGGCACTTGCAAACATAGCAGCTGTGCCCTGTTCATGGACGGGAAAGATGTGCACAAAGAATGGCCCTAACACACTTCAATCAGGTAGTTTTAGCTGTGTTTAAGGCATGCCGCTAAGGAATATAAAAAGGCTTGCCACCAGCGTGCAACAAACAATGTGTAAGCACCAGCTGGCCTCCAAAGCAGGGGGATAATCAGTGCTGTCCAGCGGCAGGACACGCCCTCCCTGCGGCACCTCCTACCTTCGGTGACATTCAGGTCTTCCTTCACAGATGCTCGGTAGAACCTCACTTTCAGCTTTTTTGCCAGTGCTTCTGCCTCCTCACTGCACAACAGAAGACGACTTTGTAAGTCTTTATTGGTTTCATTTGTCAGCATTTATTCTTATACACAAAATGCTTCGTGGTAAATTAAACATGGCAAAGTGGGTTGAGAAACTCAAGACAGTCAAAAAATACCTGATCTTTGATTTCTTTACAGTATCTCCACTATAAAAAGAACATATTTTACATGCAGTTTCTTTATGACCCAAAGGAGTTACTTTTCAGTATTTATTGACTTCATTAAACAAAACATCCCAAGGGTTCAAAGAAGAGTGTCACTGAAACCAAAAGGAAGGAGGCTGTAATTAACAGCACTAGAATCACAACAATTATCACTGTGAAGTCTAAACAACAAAAAAGTAATCTTAAAGTATATCTTAATGAAGCAGTATGATATGCAATCAGATGAGTGCACAGATGAAATCAAGAATTACTTTCTTCTGTGAAAAAGAACTTACATTAAATTTTAAGAAAAAAATTGAAGAAACTTACAAATACTTCCCTAAGGGAAGTCACAGCAACAAAAAGATTACGTTACTGAGGCAAACGGTGTATTCTGAGAACCAAACCCAAGTGACATACCATGAATAAAGGAGGAGCTCAAATGCAATTTTGCTTTTCCTTTGAAAAATCCTCAGTATTTTTTGCAGAGGGAGTAGAAGCTGATTTATGCCATCAATGACAGCAAACAGACAACAAAGAAAGCCAGCGCAGGAAACAACAAAAAAGAAGAAATAATTTAAATCTCTCAGAAAGATGGCAGAAATTAATAAAGTGGAGAATGATCAACTTGATCATGCACTATTTTCTACATGATATGCTCTGGTAAATAAAAGTTAGCATTTGTTAAGCTGATTTTACAGCAAGAATGAAATTGGTCGTGTACACAAAGGCAGAATGAACTGACAATAAAATCTGTAAAGAAAAATACAGCAAGGAAGATTCAGCACCATGCAGTTTGAGAATATTACCACATACATACAGCTGTAGAGTTATAATGTTTTCATAAAAATGAACAATAAAAAACAAATTGAAGAAAAGTAAAGCAAAGAGCATTAGCAAGCATTCACTAGCCAAACGAGACAATGTGCCTTCACTGCTTTAAAAGTTTACACTTTTAAACAGCATAGTTTAAAAATAACTGAATTTTAACAGGAGAGAAAATTTGTAGGTTTAGATTTCCTGATTGAAAAAAAAAAAAGGGCGTGAATCATATCATGGCAGAACCAAACTTTTCAAGTCATTCCTCTATTACTTTTGGCTTAGGACGCAGTATGAAACAAATAGAAAGCTCCTAACTTTGCAAGCACATCTGCCCAAGTATCTACACTCATGCAGCAATACCTGCCCCATGTGCTTCTAGGGCATGTCTGGATGGGCAAGGCACAGGTGGGACAACTCAGATACCCCCAAGTTTTCACCAGAAACTCCCACAGACTTCTTTTTTTAAAACTTGTATATACAGGGGGCACATATTGATTTTTAAAAATAGTGTAATAAAACTCCTACTTCTTTATGCAAGAGTCATCAAGAAGATCAATCTTATTCTGCACAAGAACTGTGGGAATGTCTCCAACTTCAGCCACAACTTTTTCCTTCCAGGTAGGGATTGCTTTGAAGGACTCTCTGTCAGTTGTAGAAAACACAAGAACACAAGCCTGGGCTCCTAGAAATATACAAATAAATTACAAATACAAATACATACAAATCAGCCAACAAACAATAGAAAAAATAAATTGTAATGTATTTAAATATGAGGGATTTTTCAAGTTTCTCCCATAAAAGTGCACTTTTACCACCACCTTGTGTCAAACCATTGGTCATAGATTCTCCAAATGAAAATACACTGCCATATTATTTTGATCATTATACCCATCTTCATAATGACTATAGGTCTGTTACCTTTCAAGCTAATTCCAGCATACTGAATATATGCAGGGGAAAGGAACAGGAGGAGATGTGGAAAGGCTGGAAAAAGGGAAGCGGAAGTTCGTTTATTGCTCACTGTTTTCCAGACAGCTTAATGGAGGCCAGAAGGCGAATATTTTTCCTGTACACAGCATCTGTAAAGCATATTTCACATTATTCTTTGTGGTACAGTAATCTGAATTTTGAAAAGCAGAAAACTTTAAAAAGTTTTCAGATGAAGTTGTGATTATTTCAAGTAAATTGTTAGTAGCTTTTTGGAGAAAATAAGCGTATTTCTAATTAATACTCATTCTATCAGAGCACTACAATAAATTATACAAAACATTCTGTTACAGTTTTGTAAATAAATAATAGTTAAACCCCATGGATACTGAGAAGGTAGTTCCACAGCTGAAATATTAGTGTGTGGTCTTTTGACTGTCCAGCAGCCCTTTGTTATTCTCCAGAAACTACTTCTCTTTACACATAAACACATGCAGAAACACTTCATTATTTATATGCCTTCAATATACTTTTTATTTAGTAACAGAGTGTAAAAGCAATAGATAGCTAACGTTTTTGAGACTGAGTATAATATATATAGTAGTAATATATAGTATAATCTTGTGGTGAATATCTCAAATTAATATCATCTAGCATGAAAAATTTTTTAGAATTTTATCTCTGAGTTTCACCAAGTATCTCCAGTTCCTGTGTTCTGTTTTTCTTCGTATTTCTTTGCCACAAAGCACACAAGTTCTCTTACTAGGTTTCCTTCTATGTACCTTTTAAAAACCAAGTTCACAGTCTATCTTGCACATTAAGACTCTTCTGGTATGGTTTTATACAGAACAATAAGAACTGCCCTAAGAACTTCAACTCAAGCTCTACCGGTAAAAAAGTAGCAATGTAGTCTTCCATAATTTTCCATATTATTTGTAAAATTTCGAATGTTTTCCCTACTGTCCACACCATACTCTAAGGTATGCGATTATTCTGATGCAGTTGTTGTGAGATAGGTAAAATTCATTATTCTTTCCAAAACAGGTTAATTTGCATTTGCCTATTGTCTCACAAAATGGCTTAATGGAGATGAGAGCATTTATTAAAATACTCCCACCATCTGTAAACATCACCTTGTTCGGTGTTAAGACCAAGAAATCCTTTGTGAAGTTTCCAAACTGAGACACTTTCACTTCGCATCTCTCCTTCCACCCATTCCTTCTGAATGCTTACACAGATAGCTTAAAGTTTAGAAGGAAAAGGACTAGCACGTGGTAGGTAAAAAAAAGGTAGAGTACTACCTCAGACCTTATTCAATTTATATATAATACATGCAGAATGCAGTGGACAGGGACAGTAAAAATAACTCAGTTTGACCATATTTGTTTTGAGAGAGAATTATATGACAGGCTTTAGTAAGGAATCAAACTGAAATATTTTTGAGGGCCTTCAAGATTTTCACAACAAACAACAGTAAAAGAAAGTGTCATCATGACAAATTCTATAGACTTACATTGTTGTGTATTTCCAAACATCTGCCAAAGTTTTTTTGATCACTGCACCATAAGTATCAGACTTTATTAATCCAATAACTCTGTAACTCTGTAAGATGCTTATTTAAGAAGAAAAAAAGTAGTTTTCCTCTCATGTTCAATGCAAAACAGTATCAAATGTGATCTTTCTGAAGTGTGCTTCAGTATGGTGCAGAAGTTAGTATGGCAACAGAGTTCAACAGAAGATACTGCAGGGCAGAGAGTTTAATAGGCCAATTCTTTTCATCTTGTAAGAAATCTGCTAAATACTCAGTATTTTTATTGAAAACAATTAAGTTTAAGAAATTATAATGTTCATGTAAGAGCTCTAAGGAGAAAAATAAAGACAAAACTTAGAATTTAGGCATGTAAACACCTTTTTTATGCAGTCACTGACAGTATTCAAGAGTCAACAACATTACTATCTAATCATCCACTGCTAGTGGAGTCATATACCACCTCTGTCATACAACAGATTGTGTACAACAAGAGACACCAGCAGCAAAGGCCCAGGAGAGTGTCAAACAGGAGCATAACAGCTCAGGATGTTCTCAACGAATATTTTAAATTAAAGTTCTTTTGCAAGAAACTTTTCCATAAAGGTACTTTAAGGTACTGAAGAAAACGACATTGGGTGCAATTACTGCTTTGACAATCCCTCTATATTTTAAAATGTTCCAACCGCCAGCAGAATCACTGACACAATATTTATATGTAGAGCAATTCAGAAAAAAATTGAGAGACTAGTGCTACTTGACTCAAGTAGAGCACGAGCTTGTCAGCTGAGCAGGTCTCAAAGATCCCCAGCAGACTATCCTATCCTCATAGTCTCTGTAACCACATTTTTTTCCTTTCATAATGGTACAAAGCCTTTGTCACAGAAAAAGTGTAAAGAAATTTCTTGCCACGAGGGGATGCACACAGGGCTTTATACCTGACAGCTACTCCTTTCACTCTCTTCTTTGCCTCAGCTTTTTCAGGATACGATAGAAAACACATATTCCCTATAAAACTGATGGTGACTTGTTCAATCTTACACTGACATCAAAATCCAGTACCATCACCCAGAAATTCTTGTTTACTGCTGATGTTCTAACTTCTGTGGACCCTGGCTGTCTTTAATAGGCTCAGCAGGATTTAATGCCTCCCTAACAGTATCTAGTAGAGGGCTGCCTTGTTCCAAATTGGAGCAGGACAGTCTTGCAGGCCTTCTATTATCATAGTTGCTACAGACAAAAGGGAGTAACAAATACAAACTAAAGCAATGTTATGAAGGCTTGATTATGAAGAATGAACTATTGTGCAACAAAATGAGGATCCTGAGGATTTGACTAATCAGCAACTGAGTAACACACTAATTAGCAAGATATCCGTTTTCCATCAAAAACCTAACAAGGATCTTCAAGATATGAGTGGAGTGGATGGAAGAGGATGCATGAAATGATCAAATACCACCTTGAGAAACATTCGACTTCAATCACACAAAAACGGGTGAGAAGATGCATGATACAATATAAAAAACAAATTATTAAATACATACAGTGCTTCCTTCAACTCTTTGAATTTAGGCTGCTGGGCTCCTTGCATTGTGTGATCATGGGCATGCAACTACACTGGCTGCACACATATGCCTGCACATAGAAAACCACATGACAAATCCACTGTCAGCTCCAATTCTGTTTCTCTGCAAGGCTAAATGAATTTGCTCCCTGGACAAGTAAGACTCAGAGACAGGCTCAGAAGCATTCATATGTGACCACGGATGAGCAGCTGATCAGTGATGAACTGACCATACACAATGTTCCAGGGGAGTAGATAAGCCCTAGTACAACAACAGTGTGACAGTGACCTGTGGGAGAAGCAAACCTTAAATTACCAGTCAGCATCTATCTTACCTATCTTAGAGGTGTCCTCCCCTTATCAGCAATAATTAGCAATAAAATTCTTGCATTTCCAAAGTAAGTTTGACTTTTTGCTTCTGTAACAGTGTGCTTGCTGCAGCTAGACCAAAATTGCATTCCAGGCTCTTACAATTTCCCTTGTCCTTCATGAGTCAAAAGTCTAGCGCAAAGCAGTCGCTGTATCTGACACCTTGAACTATTTATTATTTATCCATCATGCCGCTACAGTGTGCATGGGATGACCGTGCTCTGCTACACAGCAAACGACTTCTTTACAAAGAACTCTGAGGCAGAGATCTACCCACACTATGCTGGGCATGAGTCATAGATTTCAAGATATTCATGCAAATTTTTAAATTTTTTTTTTAAACCACCAGGTTTCTTGTGGTAAGTGAGGCCTGTAAGTGTACTTCTGAGTTCTTCTCAGCACTCCATATTCTAGATTATCAGTCCCGGCAATTAGGAGAAAAAGCCTTTGGCTTGAAACAACTGGGGAGAGCAAAGCACACCAGAGGACCAAAGGCCAAGAGAACAAAAAAGGAAGATTCCAAGTGAATCAAGTACTACCATCTAGAATTCATGTGCTCAACCTGTCAGCTGTAAAATAACAGAATTATCTATATCCACATGAAAAAAGACCTTTTTCTGAGGAATTAGCAATCATCAGTTATGAGCAACAAGAAGAAATATTACCAAAAAAACCACCTATTACTTGACAAATTTATTATGAAACATAAAAAGATCACAAGACTATAACATCATGAAACAGCATAGCATAATTATTATTTTACCTCTAAATGAGATCATTTTATACCATACTAATATATTTTTCCCCCACTATCAGGTAACTAGTTCACAAGAACTGAACAATGGAATCTTTGCCAAGTCATTTATATCTCTCCCATTAAAAAAAACAGAAAGAAATATTTTCAGAACCATTGTTAAATTATAAGCAAAGAAAGCTTAAGTACGCAATTTGTAACTGGCTAAATAGATAAACTGCTTTTACACAAATAATACAGTTTATTTTATGAAGTAAATACACTTTCCTTATTGCTTGTTTTAATGTATTCAAGGCAGACTGTACTAGCAAAAGAATTGCTGTGCCTAGTAAACTGTCTTTCTAGGATGACTGGTGGATTTTTTCCCCCCTTGGATTAATTACTAAGTGCCTCTGACAAGAGTTTTTGGAACATTTACAACTATGTGTCTCACAGAAGTAATGGAACACTTTTAGAGGGAAAATACACATTTGCATCTGATTGTTTGAATGTTTACATTCTGTGCAGATATTTGTCTCATTTTGTTCAATGTTTTCTAAATGGCACTACTGCATAAAGTGGCACATAATTATAACAAACAAGGGGAAAAATAAGAATTGAAAAAGCTGAACTAAACATGTTTTGCACACAGATGAAATAACTAAAATTCTTAATACAAAGACAGGAAAATATTTTAGAGATGTGCAGACCAAAAAACCCAACAACCACCAAACAACAAACATGGTATTTTCACCTCTATAGTAGGCCTTAGTTATTGCATCAAATTCCTCTTGACCTGCAGTGTCCCATAACATTAGCCTGACATCTTCATCATTAACTCTGAAATAAACAAGACAGTTTTGTGATCAATACAGTAACAGGAACAATTCAAAACAACTGACATGGAAATACTTCCATTTCCACACTGTAAGAGTAATCCAAGTCAAATTTAACCGGATTTAAAAATAATGTAACTTACTATTAATAATCATTCACCTTCATAACATACTATCGCAATAGTTTCTCAATTACATTATATGCTCTTTACTGACAATCTGTATTACATTTTCCTCCTCCTTTCCTCCCCTTCCTCTACATTTCCCTCTACATTTCCGTCTACAACGAAAAATAAGGTAGACATCAAAACAAAACTCAGGTGCCTGAAGAATGGTGCTTTTGTCTTTTTAATCAGCTTACAGAATTTATAGAATTTTCTTACTTCTCATTATCATAATATTTTCCACTTTATCCAACATAATTGGGTATTACCTGCTTATACTGCATAAAGACTCTATTTTTTCTGCAGTCATTTTTATCTATATTGGCTAATAAATTTGTGTAATTGTTTTATCGTAAGCCATTTCACTTCTTCACAAGAAATTACAAAAAAAAAAAGAAAAAATCAACAGGTGGTAGAATACAAAGGAAACCTGTCAAAGAGCTTAGTATGGCAGATTCCAGGTTTTATTTTAAATTTTGGATGAAAAATAAAGGATATCATTTTAGCCCACAGTGCAAGAGAGAAAACAACTCCCTTTAGTGTGCTTCAGAAACAGCAGGCCTTGTTTTCCAAACCTTTGTAAATTTCAGGATTACAACAGAAAAAATAAATAGAGAGAGAGGTAAAAATCAATAGTATGTCATCTGTTTAATACATACTGGATTTGTCTTTCCAGGAAATCTACACCAATAGTTTTCTTGTAGTCTTTTGTAAAAATCCCCTTGCAATATCGCTGAATCATACTGGACTTCCCAACAGCTCCATTTCCTACTACTACCACCTTGATGGCCACCTCCATATCTTCTTCCAACATCTTTGCGTCTCAGGTGACTCTCTGGTTTATTCAGGAAACTACTGATTCTGTCAACAAAGTAAATAGCTATTATGTTCATAAAAATGCTGTGAATAGAAAGCAAGAGGAAAGATGATCATACACATTAAGGTGCGTATAGAGAGCACAATTCATTTCTGTTTCTCTCACAGATTGCTTAAGTGACCTCAGGCAAGTTATTTAAGTAGCTTTGATATGACACTTTTTAACTGAAAATTAATAAAAATCAGAAATAGAGAATAATTTTTTTGGCTTATTGCAAAGATATTTCATTGAAGTTTTGGTGGCTTTTTTTTTTAATGAGGAAGAAATGGAGGCACTGAACTACAAAATTACAGAATCGTTAAGGTTCGAAAAGACCTCAAAGATGATCAAGTCCAATCCCAACACTGCCAAGTGCTAAACCATGTCCCTAAGTGCCATGAGTACACATCTTTTAAATACTTCCAGGGATGGTGATGCAACCACTTCCCTGGGCAGCCTGTTGCAATGCTTGATAACCCTTTCAGTGAAGAATTTTTTCTAATATCCAACCTAAAACTCCTCTGGCACAACTTAAGGCCATTTCCTCTTGTCCCATTGCTTGTTATTTGGGAGATGAGGCCTACTCCCACCCCGCTACAACCTCCTTTCAGGCAGTTGTAGAGAGTAATAAGGTTTCCCCTGAAACTCCTTTTCTCCAGGCTAAACAACCCCAGCTCTCTCAGCCATTTCTCATAGGACTTGTGCTCCAGACCCTTCACCAGCTCTATTGCCGTTCTCTGGACAGGCTCCAGCCCCTCAATGTGCTTCTTGCAGTGAGGGGCCCAGAACCAGACACAGCACTCGAGGTGTGGCCTCACCAGTGCTGAGTACAGGAGGACAATCACTTCCCTGGCCCTGCTGGCCACACTATTGCTGATACAGGCCAGGACACCATTGGCCTTCTTGGCCACCTGGGCACAGCTGGCTCATGTTCAGCCACTGTCGACCAGCACTCCCAAGTCCTTTTCCACTGGGCAGCTTTCCAGCCACTCTGCCCTCAGCCTGTAGCACTGCCTGAAGTTGTTGTGACCCAAGTGCAAGACCCGGCACTCGGCCTTGCTGAATCTCATAAAATTTGCCTTGGCCCATCAATCCAACCTGACCAGAGGCCTCTGTAGAGCCTTCCCACCCTTCAGCAGACCAACACTCCCACCCAACTTAGTGTCACCTGCGAACTGACTGAGGGTGCACTCGATCCCTTCATCTAGATCATTGATAAAAATATTAAACAGAACTGGCCCAATCACTGAGCCCTAGTGGGGAGCACCACTAGTGACCAGCCGCCAGATGGATTTAACTCCATTCACCACCAGTCTCTGGACCTCCATCCCTCAAACGTGTGCCTTCCCCAAGCTTTTCTCTAAGGAGCCTGGTTTTATCCCTTTCCCTTTTCAAATCTAGTCTAAAACTCCTTCAGTGAGTCCTATCAACTCTTGTCAAAGGAGTTTCCCCCTTTGAGACAGGTGTACCCCGGCTGTTGCCAGCAGGCACGGTTGTGTAGACCAACCTGCCAACAAAAAACCAAAATTCTGCCTGTAACACGAGGCTCTTCCTCTTTGTTCCCTTTTCATTTCCTGAGACTTGAAGGCCAGAAGAGAACACTACTTGTGCGTCTAATCCCTTAACCAGTTGTTCCAAGGCTCTGAAGTCTCTCTTGACTGCGCTCGGACTTGCTGCAACTTCATCACCGACAAAACCTAAATTTCCCCCACGTTTTGCTGTGCCGGGACATCATCACATCAATATTTCGCAGCTACAGAGTGACAAATTTCCTCCCAAGAATCAAATCGCGCTCCTTCCAAGGAGGGGAAAATATTCCTCTTCTAAAGTCTCTGCCCATCAGTTCACTCACACCCGCGCTGGCAGAGCGGAGCTACCCGATACCCTCGTTCGGCTCTTCGTGACAGATGATGTTTCTCGAGTGCATTAACCACTAGCCTACACTCGGCTACCCGGAATTCGGCAAGCCCCGTTAGCACCGGGAAGCCGGATGGCCATTTTGGACGAGAACGGAGGCAGCCGCACGGGGGTCTCCGCGCAGGGATCCCGCCAGCACCTCCCGGCCCTGTCCGAGGGACCACGCCGAAGGCGGAAGCTCGGCCGCCCCGGCCCTCTCCCGCGGCTCCGGCCCCGCTCCCGGCTCCGCTCCCGGCTCCGATCCCCGTCCGCCCGCGGCCCCTCTCACCAACCCCTTACGGAGACGGCGGGCGGGCGGCGCTCCCTCCGAGGGCGCGGCGGTGGAGGAAGGGATGGAGGCAGAGAAGAGGAGAGGGAGGGAAGGAGAGAGGAAACCGCTCGTTGGGGCCGACCCAACCCGGACGCACATCCCGCCTCCCCCGCCCGGAAGCGCCGTCAGGACTGGGGGCGCCGCTCGGGGAGGTGCCCGCCCGCTGTCCCTGCCTCCGCGCCGGCTTCGCTGTGTGGGGGCTGCCCGGGAGCCCCTCCCGAGGGGCTGGCTTGGGACAAGCGAGGGAGAAGTTGCGTTTGAGGGGCTTTCGTGTGGATTCTTGAGGAGACATGCGGACGAGGCTGATCTTCCCGGCCCACGGGTGCGATCATCCCTGTTCGCCTCCGTACCCGCCGGCCTTCCTCACCTCATCGTCCGTGGTAAACAAAACTGTGTGGGCATTCCTTAGGCTATCACTGAAGGCAGCTGCATTCCTGTGGGCAGCACCCATTTTTCTTGACCAAGATGTGCCCATCACCATGGTACGTGGTCTGCCGGGTCCTAGACTATAGATTAAACAGGATAAGCTTTGGCATAATTGTAGATCTGGTAGTCTTAAAATCTGAAGATTTAAACCTTTTTTAATCTCTTGTTTTGGTTGATTTGTTTTGTTTTTAAATTAAACTGCTATAAGATTTCCGCTGCCTTAAATCCCCTTCCTGTGTTGCAGAGCACATCTCCGGCTGGGGTGGTTGCTCTTAGTGGCCCCAAGCCCTCCTGCTACTAAAGGCTGGCCAAGTAACACTCGGATATTGGCAAGTGTGGGTTGATGAAATGTGTCTTGCACAACAGAGAGCTCTCTCTGCCTGTCCTGTGCTTCCCAAGGTGACATCTTCGCTCTAGAGCCAATTAGTGTTGCTTGAGCCGAAATACCTTTTGGATTAGAAATTTTTGCAGTTACAAAATTACATCCCAAAAGAATAGTTAGATTCTGTGCATGGTTTTTGTTTTGAAATGTATATGTTCATTTTGTTAATGCTGACACACATTGTGTCAGACTCTGTCTGATGCCAGGGCTTCTCTGTTCAAAAAGGCCTTGAATTGGAGAGCCCTCACATTAAGAGAAACTTGTTACCTGCCTAATACCAAAATAATATATCAGAAGCGTGCCTTATACTTCGCTGTTTTTGTCGTGGGAGACGTGAGGTGTGTGGCTGGGATTCGTTTCACCTAATACCTACATTGTAAACACTTGTATGGTATGGTTCACCTTCAGATGGGTGTCAAGGATCCCAGGTGGACTGCTCCCTTGGTTCTCTCCATTGACTGGAAAAGGGAGCCTGTGGCCACAGCTGTAGAAACGTAGAGGAAACATAGCCTGTTTTAAGTGCCCTAATTAAATTAGTCAGTAACTTGGTGATGGCTCTAAGTAATTTTAGTTTTTAATTTTTTGTTCTTTAAATTCTATATATTGGGTAATGCTTTTGTGAAGTGTAAGGCTAGAACATGTATTGTGTCCGGTCTGTCATGTTGGCAATGCTCAGATACTTGTTTGTCAACCCCCAGCAATTCAGTGAGGCTAAACCATTCCAGCATGTCTTATTTGGTATCCTGAGAGCAATCCAGGAAACTATTCTTCCCATGTCCCACAAAGGAAAGAGAAGAATGAAGGAACTGATATATTCATGAATTTCAAGGTTTTAGCCTATATGTGATTTGATGACTTGTGATGAGGTCAGCCAGCAGTGTGACTGATTTTGCAAACACAACATTTTACCTCTTTTAAATTTGTCTAAATTAACATTCCAGTCACTGGATCTCACTACATCTTTTCACAGAGTCTGACTGGCACCTATTCTTGGATATCTTTTCCATTTGCAGCTACCAGGATGCACATCAGCTATGAAACTTCTCTTCAGCAAGCTAGATATGCCAAGCCTCCTGAAACATCTATCACAATGCTAACTTTTCAGCATCTAGATCACTTTCTGTGACACACCTTTGAACCCTGAAGTATTTTGATGTTGTAAACAGAGACACCAAATTAGCAAGCAAATTTTAGTGTTGTAGTATTGGATACACAGAGGTGAGACAACTTCCTACCTCCTCGTTTGTCTTCCTCTGAAAGACCACCAAAAGGTCATGCTAATCCCTCTTGCCATACCATTTCATCAAGGCTTCCTATTCAGACAGCTTTCTGTACATTCTCCTGTGATTACTTCCAAGGCATTTTTTAACATGAGTATGTAGCCCTTATTCTTTTTTTTTCCCAGATGCACTGTGGTGCAGTTAGCTACAGTGAAATTATTTTGTTTGACTGCAAGGCAAATCAAGTGGATCTGTAACAGGAAAGTACTGCCAACCTTTATTAAAGTCACCTGTTTGTTAACAGCAAGCTTTACATGAATATCACTGTCTGATTAATCAATAAAAATGTTAAATAATCTTTCACTGAGAGTCCTTGGGAGTCCCATTGCTGCTGAAAGTAGTTGATGAGAACTGTGTTAATGATGATCAGAAGGCTTAGACAGTCATATTCTTTTATTCATTAATTAATTAATTCCTATATTTAATTTTGGTGGTATGTACAGACCCTTCTGAAGTATTTTGGAGAACGCAGCAAACTATTGGCTTACTTTTACTTTATTTTCAGGGCGTGTTGTTGATTGGAACATTACTTCTGAATTTCTAGAAACTGGAGTGATAGAAATAAGTTTCAAGTTCATGGAGTTACATATAGGCACCAGAGTTCACCTAAAACCATATAACAGAGGCTATATGGGCTTTAGATATACTGAGGCCTTACGGCTTGCCTGGAAATCAGTGGAGCTGAAGAATCTGAGTAACCTAGAAAACCTTACGTCTATATGTGCTTAATTTGCATGCATATATATATATATATATATACACACACCCACACGCACACACACCCACACACCTTACAGTATGTTCATATATTGACTGAGATATTTTATAAAAGTACATTTTTTTACTTCTGTGTATTTTGTGAATAAAAATTTTGACAGCATTTCTGGGAAGAATTAAGCAGATAAAATAGAAATGAGATGTAAAGAAGGTGACAATAATCCTGTGAAATCAAAAAGATTCCAATTAACTGTTTCCTTAAAACTGTGGAATGTCTAATAGAGGAAAAAAAGGAAATAGCAGCAGCAGTCGTTACTGTGGTGGAATTAGCCTGCTGTTCAACAGGATAAAGTCAAAAGGTCTAAGAATGTCAGAGGAAAGAAGACAAACACTTTCAGTGCTTTAATCTTGAGAACCTGTTATGAAAATACAATCAATTAAAACAAAGCTACCCAGAAACCTAGGCTGTGAAGAGTTTTTCTTGCTATCCAGTGTCATCTGTGAGCACTGTTCAGACTTTGTGTAGAACTGTGTTTTAATCCTTAAGTGAAATTAGAGGAAAATGTTCCTGTGAAGTGTAAAACCTTACTAATGATAAACCAATGCCATTCAGGAACTAGAATCACCAGAATGCAGTAAGTTATAGTTGAGATTGTCCTCAGAGGCAGTTATGGGTTTTGCAAAGATAGTAATTTGCTTTTTTTGTTCATAGATACACCATCATTCATCAACATTTAATTTCTCCCACATTTTTCAAGTTCTCTTTTGAGTCACTGATGGCTTTATAAGAAAAAAATTATTTTAGAAATACATTGTGTGAGCTTACCTGTTTTGTGGTCTCATCTTGGCAGTCAGTAAGATGCACTTACCAGTGTAATAGCATTTGAAACTTGCAGTGGCAGGAATCGGAGAAAGAAAACATACACATATGGATTCCTGTAGCTAGGCATGTAATATATTTGCCTGGTTGCCAGATTTGTATTATTTGAGAAGTTTTTCAGGGACTAGAATAATTCATAATTGTCACATTAGTGAAAGTGGAAAAATCAGTTTTGTATACAATGAGTCATGTGTCCAAGCTATTGTTGAAGTAAGTTAATGTCTCATGTGAGACTGATTTAACCTTATTTTAAACCTACTCTGTTAGATAGAAAGTGTAAACTTACTGTGTTGAGTTGTCAACATCTCTGTATCCTTATTTTTGGAAGTGTTAGTTCTCCACATTATAAATCTTGGATTCTGATGGGTGTCTTTGCAGGCAGTTGCTGCTCGAAAGCAGTTTAAATGTGGAACACCACATTATGAGCTGTTATCCCAGATACCTTTGTAAGTATAGCTACAAAATTTAACAGAATCTGTTCTAAAAAAATGAACTTCGCTTACTGCCCTCTTTACACAAACACTAATAAAACTGTTAAGTGTAAATAAAGATGCCAAAAGAGGATGCTCTTCGAGAGTGAAGCGGAATATTTTGCATTAGAGCAATCAGAAAACTCTGATTGAGGCATAACTGTCAAGAAAACCATCACAAGGATAATAGATGAATTTGCTTTGAAATCTGTTGAATTTTCCTTTCATTCACACAGAATTAAACTGAATAATTCTGCTGCAAATGAAACCTTCTATTTGATTTATGTACAGATGAGTGCCATTTTTTTTTTACCTTACTGAGGAAAAAACAATGTTAAAATAAACTGTTGATATTTTTATATAAGGCTACTGTTCCTTCACTCCTTCCTTCCTTTCCCCCTTCTTCCCTTCATTCTTCCCTCTCTCCTTCCCTCCCTCCTTGTGGCTGACAGTATAAAAGTCCTTTCTGGCCTCTGCGTCTGCACTTTCTAGTGAAGATCTAATTTTCTCTGAAATTCCCTTAAACGCTATTCGTTAGAACATCAAAACCTGGAGCTGGAGTGTGTTAATTCCTGTGAGGACAACAACTTTAAGTCACAATTAAAGAGTTCTTCCCTCACACTGTATGGCCTGACCAAAGCACACCCCATGCAGTCTTCTCAGCCTCTCCGGGTGACAATGAAGTGGCCTCGCTGGGTTATGTTCCCTTGTTGGAGCTACTGGAGCAGGGACTCAAAAGCCACAGGGAGAACTTGTTGATACTTTGCTTGGAAAACTGAAGCACAGACTTGTTTGGGGAGCAGAGTAGAGGGAGGAGAGCTAGAGAGCATATCTTGGCTGCATGTAGTTTAGTCAAATGCTTTGCTGGATAGTTGTGGTATGTATTTACTAAGCATCCAATTAATTAAGACGAACTTAATTGGGACTAAAAGTGCAGATTGTAACAGCTGACAAAATGCAAAAGAATGCAAAGTTGTTAATTGTACTATAAAAATAACAACTTGTTTTCTGAGCTTTCACCTAGCATTTTAATCAAGAATGGCTATAATTTTAATATTCCCTGTGAAGGAGTGAGATACTAATAGGAAAGTAATGATTTAATAATAAATTAATAAATATACAGTCTTGAGAGTAGTGATGAGTCTTTCCATGCCTACATAGTTATTCCTACTGTTCTCAACGTATTATGTACTATGCCTTAAAATTCTGTAGGCTTGTTTTAGATAACTGCTGAAAAGAGTAACAATTACGAGTTATTTGATTAAAGAAGTTGATTTGTACATTCCTGTATCTGACCTGTCTTTTGTGCCTGCTCCATGGTGCTGGGGTTTTGTACATTTGCCTTCTAGTAACTGTAGATTTCTTTGGAATTTTTGTGTTTATATTTATACAACATGATGAGCTTGGAGGGAAATTTCTGTATGTTGAATTTGGTGTATATGTTTAATAATAAATGAATTTTCATAAGGAAATAATTTGCTGTGGGAATGCATTAATTAAGACATTATTTGGTCAAACCTTCTCTTTCTGCCCAAGTAATCTGAATCATGTTTTTACCAATATAGTGGGAGGACATACTGAAGGGATAAAATATACAAGTTAAATCAGTCAGAAGAGGAATGTGACCTAGATTTCATTTTTCCAAATTATATCTCTAAGCACTAGGCAAGTAAGCATAAAAAAACGCGAAGATGCTGCCTCGTGCTTTGTGTGAGGTTGGAAGGTCACCAGATGATGACTGCAAGGGCACATGGTGCTCACTGTTCTTGTCTTACTGTCCTTGGGGGTAGACAGCTCATATAACATGATGACCAAAGTGGGCTGTGGTGTGAGATCTTAACTCTTCACCCTTTTCACCCTTGTGCTATGTAAATTTTTAGCACATTTTCTGTTTATCACCTGATTGGCTTTTGCCTTCTGACTGTATTACCATGTTCTGTATAAGGAGCCATGCCCATCATTGCCCCTTGGCTGCTGATTTGCCCTTGCTGTGCTGCCTGTGAAGTTGGCAGAGTTTTAGTTATGCAGGGCTGGTTGAGGACCATCAACATTCTATAGAGTAGGGCAGATGGGTAGAGTTTGGCATCACAGACCTCATCTTTGAAATTAATTTACAGTCCTCTAAGGACACATATCACCTCAGAAAGGAAAGAAAATATATACATAGATAGGTAATTAGAATACAAGGTCTATGCTATTACATGCCATTATCTTTTTTTGTCTGCTCCCTTCTTGTCCCCTTCTTGGTTCAAAAAACCCGTCACAAACATGTTAAGAGGGTTAGATGTTGTGAGATCAGACCCTGTCCAGCTGCCACATGACTGGAATCCAAGGTTTCCCTGGTTCTGGGTTGAGTGCTCAAAAATTTGACCTTTATGTGAAAGTAATCTGAAGGCAGGTTGATTATTTTAATCCTGACACTTTAAAATGGAAATTAGTGCCTAAAACCATTAAAATAGACCCACACAAGAGAAAATGTTTTAGGTACACCTCTTTCCTTGTCCTTTGTGCTTGCTTGGTTCAGCCATCACACTGAGCTGGCTGCTGCCAATCCAAATCGGGCAGTGTTGCTCTCAGTGTAGCTCTGGATCATTTAGGATACAAGACTAGGCAAACACTGAAGTTTGTTTGTGACCTTGATCTTAGAAAAGTTTGGACAGAAAAAGAAGATGAAAGATGGAGGCCCAAGAGAAACCTTGCAGCAGGGCCCTGTGTGCACACTCAGCCCCATGCAGAGCACATTTTCTGTCAGAAGAGTAAAAGTGAAAAAACTCATGAGTTGAGATAAAGACAGTTTACTAAGGAAAGCAAAAGCCACACACATCAGCAAAGCAAAACAAGGAATTCATTGACCACTTCCCGTGGACAGGCAGGTGTTCAGCCATCTCCGGGAAAGCAAATGTGACTTGAGATGCCACAACCCTGAATGTCCTCCCTTCCTCCTTCCCCCCCGTATATTCTGAGCGTGACGTCATATGGTATGGAATATCCCTTTGGTCAGTTGGGGTCAGCTGTCCCGGCTGTGTCTCCTCCCAACTCCTAGTACACCCCCAGCTTCTTGCTGGCACGGCAGTACAAGAAGCAGCATAGGCCTTGCTGTGCGAGTGCTGCTCAGTAGTAGCAAAAACATCCCTGTGTTATCAACCTTGTGTTCAGCACAAATCTAAACTACAACCCCATACTAGCTACTGTGAAAAAAATTAACTCTATCCCAGCCAAAACCAGGACAGCACATTACTACAAATCCCAAGAAAGCTCACCAGTTATTTTTCCAAAATGCCTGTTGGAGTCAGCTATATAGCTTAAACTTTCAAAGGAAAATAGACATTGATAAAATTGATGTCAACTAAAATGCCCCTGAAAAGAGGAGATTACTGCATAGCTGCCCCCTGCAAGGCACAGCACCCAGGCAGAGCACTGCACCTTGCTTTGCACAAGGAGGTTGTCTATAGCTCCTGTCAGCAGAGGGACTGACTTTCCCTGCCAGTGGCTCTGTTCAAATTGATACAGCTCATGCTTCACTTCTGAGCTGCACCGTGAATTGCTGAACTCCTGCTAAATAAGCAGACCATGGCTTCAGAGGTAGCTGTAGCTAATATGTGGAAAGCCATCACTGACTGACTTGTAAAAATAATTTGGGTTGAAAAAAGTAATCCCTGCTCTGATATCAGTTGGGTTATAAATTGTGTTTAGCCAAGCATATTGTTATTTTGCTAGATTAGAGATGAGATTTCTTTATTTTGAAAATGTGAAGATTTGTACATGAGGCTATTAGCAGATCCAAATTCCAAGTCTATTCCTCTTAACAGTACCGTCCATTGGGGTTTACACTGCACTTCCTAAGTGTTTCTAAGTCTACAGGAACACAGCACCCAGATTATGCTGCTTATCTCCACTATCAACAAATTCGCCCTTGTAAATTCTGCTGTCAGAAAGTGAAAAGAACCTGTTCTTTGAGCCCAAGTTGTATTTGGAGACCCCACTGTCATACTAAATGCTGCCTTCTGACACAGCATCCATTACAAAAGGTGTCTGTCCTATAGGAGCCCAGCAATAAACTAAAAGCCTTGTATTTGTTCTGGCCTCCATTCCATACACTCTCACTCCCAGAATGTTCTGAGACTTTTGGTTTTCTTAGGGATTACTTTTCAAGCTTTCCTCTCCTTAGAAAAGCTGATGAAACTCATTAAGTGCCAATGTGGGTCTGGAAAGTCTGAACAGTTAGGATAACTAATTGACGTTCAGGTTTGTCTTTTAGAGCTTTGCTGCAGTACAGCTCTTAGTGAAAAAGCAAAGACATACTGAGCTCCATAAATAAAATCTTCTCAAAAATCAGTAAAATGTTCTTCAGGAAAGACTTTTAAATGGGCAACTCTAACAATGTTATACTGGATATCTCCACATCCCTGAAGGAAGAAAAGGAGTGAAATGTACTATCCAAATGGCATGGGTCAAGAGCCCCATATATCTCTTTCTCATTATATGAGGTTTTAAAAGGTGACTAGTACACTAAGGAGTACATTTTTATTGTAGAGTGTCAGGAGAACATTAAAAAATGTCTCTATTAAATGTTCTTACTACCTTAATTAAGATACATATAACAAAGCACCCCATCTGGTTGGCTTTTATAGCCAATGGCCTTAGTAGGTCTTTTAAAAAGAGGATAAAAGAGAAAAAAGGAAACATTGCATCTACATGTTGTGTGGAGAGAAGCTATGGCACAAAGACTATTGATTATCTTGAAATTACATGTGTAGAAAATTGAAAATATTATTTTTGTTGCTTACATTAGACTTAGAACTTTGCCATTTTATCTTGCAAGGACAATAATTTTGTGGTCTTTATTTTCCTGTCTATATGCTGATATTTGACAACTTCAGGTAGTATCAATCTTTCTTGGTCACCTCCTTGTGCTTCCAGAGCGCATATTCTTGCTCATCACTTAGACACCACCCACTAAATGTACTCAGTAATAGTACTAACTGTCATTTCACAATTGTTATGTGAAGAAGGCTCTTTGACATCTGAAACAAAATAGTTACCGTCACCTTAAAGACCAGTAAATACATTACTTAAGGAACTAAGGGCAGATTGCAGCATGCCTGTAAAGAAAAAAATCAATTATTTGCATTTGTATGATAGATTAAAACAAAGTTATTCTGCAGGTGGTGAAATTAGGAAAGTGGTGTAGATAAGCTTAACTTGGATGGAAAGGTTCAAATCACTTTAAAAAGTTTGATTTTCAGTATAATGAAGCAGAAGGGAAAATATGGAATCTGAAAAATCTTTTTTAACATTGACTCTTGCTTCTGACAAAAGGTTTAAAACAAAGTTTATGTATTTGGGTAAATCAGATTCAGATTATCAAATGTAATTATCAATTGGAAAGAGAATAAAAAGATTACAGAAATGCAGAAGGCTATTCTGTGCATGTTAATGAAGTTTTTTGTTATGTTTCATAGTGTCAGTGAACAAAGGTTTTGTTATAGTGTCCTTAATATTTAAGTAAACTGAGAACTGATAAAAATGAAGTTTCTGTGAGACAGCTCCATTGCTTTATTTAAACATTATGAGGATTATAACAAGATGTTCAATAATTTACTTTAGGATTTTCTTCTCTGCCATACACTAGAGAAGTAAAGACCATAAATATAACAATCTGACAGGCTGTGTTTTACATCTTGCTATGCAGAAGCTTAAACTCTGTCAGAAAAAACCTTTATTCAGCAGTGCAGGAAACAGAGAAGTAAAAGCTGAATGTAGCCTTGATTTATAACCTTGGAAGAAGCCTGGGTTAGCTTAATTAACAGTGATTTATGGCTTTAAGCAGAGGGTTACAGCTCTGTGTTTTCATAGTGATAAGCAAGAAGCAAGTTTTGGGTGCTTTGGTGAAGGGTTTTAACTTTATACTTTAAGTTAAATTATAGTTTCAGTTAAGAATTTAGATGTTACATTAGAAGTGTCCATGAGTATGTGACATGATGAGTGATTCGTGGAAATACTGCCACATTGCAGGTGGCAGGTCCAGCTAAGATAGGTCAAAAAGTCAAAACAATAGTCATCTCAGTACCCTATTGGTTTAAGACACTATAAATTCTTGTTCAACACTGAGTCCTGTGACATTCGCCATTTTACAATGTGTTGTTGAAATCTCACACCACTCTGAGACTGCAGTTTGTTTGTTATTTTAACAATAAATTGTAAAACTTGCTTCTGTCCGGCCTCTCTGATAAGAAGTCCGACGTGAGGCCAGGAGTGTCGGAGGAGCACTCCTGTAGTAAGATTTAGTGGAACCAGCAAGCAGGCTGACAAACACCACTAATTCCAAGAGAGGTCAGTGGAACCTAAGCAGAGACCCTGCCTCTGAGGAGCTGTCTGCTCTCTGTATTCTTCAGCCCTTGGCTCATCCCCTTCTGCCCATAAACTTGGACACCTAAACTGAGAACTCTTTGTGCAGGTGTGAGAAAGAGACAGACACACAGGGGAAGAGCAATTCCATTAACATTCAAAATTGTTCTGTGGGTCCACCTACTGCCCCCATTGATTACAGTATGGTTGAGTAACCTGTGCCAGTGGTCAGTCACCCTCATAGTGAAATAGTGTTTTCTGATGTTCAGGCAGAACTTCCTGTGTTTCAGTTTGTGCCCACATTTCCTCTAGTCCTGTCACTGATCACTCCTGAGAAGAGCCTGCCTCTGTCCTCTTTGAACCCCCCGTTCAGGTATTTATATGCATTGATAAGATGCCCCTGAGCCTTCTCTTCTCCAGGCTGAACAGGCCCAACTCTCCCAGTCCTTCCTCATACGAGAAATGCTCCAGATCATCTTCGTGGCCCTGTATTGGTCTCCCTCTGGTATGTCCATCTTTCTCTTGTACTGAGTAGCGCACAACTGACACAGTATTCCTCCAGGCGTGGCCCCACCAGTGTTGAGTAGAGGGGAAAGATTACCAACGCTACCTACTGGCAGCATTTCTCCATCCTAGCTCAGGATAACGGTAGTCACCTTTGTGGCATGGACACACTGCTGGCTTATGATCAACTTCATGTCCACCAGGACACTGAGGTCCTTTAATTCAAAGGTGCTTCCCAGCCTGTGGTCCCCACAGGTACAGATGCTTCTTGTTACAGAGTCACAGAATATTCTGAGTTGGAAGGGACCCATAAGGATGATCGAGCCCAGCTGTTAAGTGAGTGGCCCATACAGGTCAACCCTGGTGTCATCAGCACCATGCTCTGCCCAGCTGAGCTAACCTCAGGATCTGGTGCCTGGCGTTGTTCCTCCCCAGGTAGAGGACTTTGTAATTCTCTTTTTTAAACTTCATAGGGTTCCTGTCATAAGAAACATTGAAATAAAATAAATTCCTTATAAATAAGAAACAATTTAGATAATGAAAGATTACAGAGGAAGGATGTATTTGTTGTATTTCTATTTTCCTAGAACAGAGCACCTATGCCTACGTCATTCCTGATAGAAATTTGTCTTGGTTTTAATAAGCTTCAGTAATGAAAAGTTGGCAAGTTCCCCCAGGAACTTCACTCTGAAAAGGTTTTTCCTGATGTCTACCCTGAAATTTTCCTTGCTGTGATCATTGCTTTGTCTTCATGATGGTTTTTGAAAATCGTCAGGTTCCCACTCTCCCCTACCAGTCTTCCCTTTACTAAGGTAAACAACCCCATTTTATTATATATTTTTGATTTTGGATCTTTGATTATACTTGTGTTACACTCTCCAATTTTTGTGTATCCTTCTTAAATGTGATGACCAGCTGCAAAACCACATATATGGCCTCACTTGTGGTCTGGGCTTTTGGTGGTGATGGCTCCTACTGAAATCCCACACCCCAACCCTCTCCCCCACCAAAAAAAACCCCAAAAAACACAAAAGAAACTGAAATACCTTGACCTGAACAGCCTCATTTCAATGAGCCACATTTTCATTTGCTCATGAGCAAAAGACTCATTTTGCTTACCAACTTCATTCAACTCTGGGCTTTGATTTGGAGCAGAAAATTTCAAGTTTTCTTCCTACATCTCTGAAATAATATGTCTCAGCTGTGGTGGTGCATCCCTCCTCCTCCCCAGGCCACTCTGTGACCTTAGGAATTCTCCTCGGGCCTCGGCCTTGATTAATGACGCTTGGGCAGTTAAGCTCCTCTTGAGCCTATCAGAAACACTGTCTGTTCCCAGGAACTTGTTGCCTTAGAAACTTCTGTTTTCTAACAGAGCCTTAGAACATTATTTTGTTTGAATCACAGCCCAAGTGGAACAACATTATTGTTACTGAGGAAAGTTCAGTAATTACCATCATGGATGGTAATTGTGGCCAGGATGGAGATTGACATGATTAAATCCAAACCTTTTGTCACTCTATAAACTGCAGTGCCGAGTGAGGCCCTTTGACCTCCCCTGGGCTGCAGCATCTCCCCCTGAGTGGGATGCTTCTCATAGCTTGCCAAGTCTCAAGCTTGAGATAATTGGAGGATGATTGCTGAAAGTTGATGATGGGACCTGGGCTAATAATACCCATCCCCAACTCCTTTATTATGTGAGGTATTTCACTGAACTTGAGGGGCATTTTTAACAGGTACCTTTGTACATAACTTGTGTATGTGAATTGATGCAAATACTTTATAGCAAGTGTGGTGTGAATGTTGTCATCTTGGATTTGTAGTTAAGCTACTGCTCTGATTATTGTAAATCCTATTGTATAATTCATTGTTAAATTAGTCAATTATTAAGGGTTGTTAAACCCTTTAGATATAAGCTCTTGACCAAATCTGAGGTGAAATTTGGACTCAACCACACCTGGGCTCTATCAGGAGTTTGGAAAGTAAGGGTTCAACTCTAAGCCTTGTGTGGGAGGATCTCCCCTTTGCACCCTTGCCCTTTTGAGTCCCTGGTCTCCCTGTAAATAATTCTAGATTGATCCTAATACAATTTTCCTTTGTGTACTTCATGTGTGTAATAAGTAATAGAGTGAAATTTGCCAGCAAGTTTTAAGTCATGCTTTTGCAAATTTATATTAAACGTGCTTTTGCTAGTACCTTTGATAATGATTCTTTAAGTGACCTAAATCACTCATTCACAACATCAGCTGACTGTGATTTCAAGTTGTGTCTGTATAATGCCATTTCTTTGCAGTCCATCTGTGGAGAACTTCATATGTACACTGCATAAAAGCAGGGGTGGGTATTCATTTTAAATTTGTCATTTTGATTACCTCTGTACTCAGCAGAAAGAAGGAGGACGCCTGGAGGGTGATTCATCTTGGGATAATGTAAGTATCAAAAATACACTGGAGATCTTTTGCTCTCTGAGACCTTTCTCTCACTGCAGTAACCAATGAGGCAGTCAAGTAAATTAGCTTAAATTAGACAATTAGGCTTTAGGTAGTTAAGTTGAGTGAGTGGAAGTAATTAGCAACAATATTGTGTTGTGGAAATTCTTGTTGCTAATGCAAAAAAATTAATGTAAAAGATGACCTCATGAAATATTATCCTGCTGACTGCTTTGTGCAGTGTAACTGAACAAAAATGCTTGTAAAAACAAAATAGACATGGTTGTGGGCTATCTACTCAATAAACTGTACACATACATTGCAACTGGTGACCTGTGGTGAATCTGCTGAAAATGCCAAAGGTTGAATTGCTGCAGTATAAACAAATTGGGTGGTAGGAATCACCTGGTTTTGCAGAGGTTAAAACAGCACATTGACCAAGATTTGCTTCAATCAGGTATCTGCAACACAGATGCAGAAATGTGCAATTTCTCCCAGTTTACATGGTCATCATCAGTGTTTTATACAACACATAATCCATGGATTTGGTTGTTCAATAATTATTGAGGTTAAGAGTCCAGTAAGTTTCAGCAATAAGTGCACATCTGTTGTTATGGGTCCCTATTTTGAGTTGGGTTGTTTGGGCATGTTGTCTCTACCCCATGATCTTCACAAGCATGATATGCCCAACTTAATGGTATTAAGCAAATGTTTATTGACTCACAAAATCAGCTTGGATTTAATGACCCCTGAGGTTAAGGATATACTCACTGCTCCAGATATGGTACCCAGGGTCATTGCTGCCCAGCCAGGCATAGCCACGATGGGGAGGGCAGGCTGCCCACAGCTCCCTGCAATGGATGCTCAGGGCTGCTGAGCTGCCACCTTCCACCAGCTCCACTGACATTCATGACACTTGTGATATGACCAAGGAACTCCTGAATAGTCCCTGGGCCAACAAGCCTTCCTCTCTGTTTTAATTTGGGATTATATACCCTCCTGTGTTAATTTTCCCTCTTGAATCCTTGAGTTGCTAACAATTCTGGCACCACACACCTATAATATTTATTTTCCTTGTCTCTGTGCAGACTCACATCTCATTTTCAGCAGTCTGAGCAGAGGCTGTGCAGCTGTGGTGTCAGAGGATCCTTGGTACACAGACTGCTAAAGCCCTGGTGATTGTGGAAGCATGCAGCAGGGTGCAGAAAGGAAGAGACAGGCTTCACTAAACAGGATATTCATTATTGAGGTAATGGAAGAGAGTGAATTTGGAGAGCCAAAGATGATGCCATTCTTCAGGGCATGAACCAGCTAAACAGTAAAGCTGGGAACAAACTGTCCTTAAATACCAGTTCTTCCATGACTGCTTACCTCGTAGTTTCTGTGGAAATTTCCTTTGGAGCATCTGGAACCAATCACTGTCAAAACCTGATTGCATTAAGTAGGTGCTTGGGCTGCTCCTGTATTTGGAGCTCCTGCACTTTGTACAGATCCACATATCTGTTTAAAAAGACAACCCACATGTGCTCTGCATTGCCCTGATGTTCGTAAGCAGGCAGGAGTAGCAAGTGATTGTAAAAGATGGATCAATGGCTACTAATCTTTTTTGCCAAATAGTTCAGTATTTCATTTTTCAACATTACAGATGAAAAACAACCCACTTTTACTTCATTTGTAGAAGGATATCTATCTGTTCCCATATTTATGTCCCATTCTTACATAACTGATGTCCTCGGTGATGGTTGAAATGAAAGAATATTGGCACTTTAATCCAATGTTCCAGTTATGGGGTAGTGCATGGTGGTCCTCTTTAGATTTGGATTTATATTTTCTAATTTAGTAGCTTTAGATTTATTTCAGTACCAAGGCTCTTTGTCTAGTGACTGGTTATCAGTCTCCTTAGCATTCGTAGGAGTTATTTTTTTATCTTTTCTGTATATTATGTTGACTTTGCCTTTAAAGCTTCTCTCTCTTGCATTTGAAAAAGATACAAAACTGATTTCTCTCCTGAAAAATCACATAGCTCAAACTTTTTTTGAAAGAATAATGTCAAGAGGACATGCTTTTCTTACTTAGAAAATGTAATGCTTTCTTTCATGTGTGAATTTGTAGTAGTTAAACCTGCCTTTAAGGTAGAATAATTATGGTGATGCAAAAATATTGCCTATGAGAAGCCTCTTGACTGGATCGAGTTAACCATGGCTCACATCCAGGGAACTCCTTTATTTCTCAGAGAGTTTCAGAACCATTTGATCCTCTTTATTTTTATGTGACTTCTTACTTTCCTCTTACTTGCTTCCCTACAATCAGAAGATACTATTTCATATTTGTATAGCAGTCATGAAGGAAACACCTTCGTGAAAATCAGGATAGACTTTTGCTATGAAACCTGGAAAATTCTAGGCTAGCACATACAGGTGATGCCAAGGACTAAAATTCCTGTGGACTTTTCTATTTCTTTGAGCACTGTCTTCAGATCAGCAGCATCTGCACTTTTCTGAGATAGCTGGGACATCTGGATATCTTGGATGAAACTGCTAAATAGTTGTGGATAGACAAATCAAGGAAATTAGGAGGAACTGTTCAGAAGTTCTGTAGAACTGAATTCCAATAGTCTTAATTCTTAAGCACCTTACAATGAACTACCTTCTTCTGTAAGACATAAAAGAGAACTGAGAAAGAAATATAATGACAAAAAGTCTTATTTTTATCTCATCAGAAATGATGTGCTATGAGTTTGCAAGCTGGGCACCATATCAGCTCACCAGCATTGTCCCCATTCCATGTGACATTTTGTGGTGAAGACAGGGACTCACTATTTGAGTGGTAGAAGCTGTCCATGCAGCTGATCTCTGCTGGCTGCCTTTGCAGGCTGTTGCAAATACAACAGCAGCAGCAGAATTTTCTGTTTGAGTTGGCAGCTAGTAATGGTAAATTTCAATTAATATAGCTAGATAAATATCTTGGAGATGGCAAACATTCAACATGCCTTAAAATTGACAGCTGAAGTAGAAGAAAGATACCTAGATGTATGCTCACACTGGGGCAAGTCAGCTGAAATTATCTGTCACTTTTGACAGCCACCACTTAACTAAGCAGTGTCCAGGCTATGCTCAGCACATGTACTGTGATCTTCAGGCAGTGAGGAAGAAAAGGAGGACCTAGGAAACATGAATGGGGAAGAGGGTGAGGCTGTGTGTGAAATGGAGGAGAAGGCTGTAGGCATGCTACGAGAAAGAAAAAATGGTGATCCATAAAAAGTCAAATTGTATGTGTTCTCCTAAATATAGAATAAATGCTGTACTTCTAATGCCATAGAGAGCTTAGGAATTACGCCAGGTCCCAGATACTTCAGGGAGACTCTCTTTATCCAATGACCTGTTCCTGCAGACTGAGTGGGTCACTCTTGTATTCCCATCTGGAAGAAAGCTACTCAGAAATCTAGCTCTCTACATCACAGCAGACACTGCTAGCTTTATAGCTACACAGAGCTGGAATGAATAGTTTTGAAATATCTGTGCGGAGTCATGGGGACAGAGAGTGTAAAGAGTAACATGGCTTGTTATCTTTGCACCTCTGTTTTTAGTTTATTTAAATTCTTAAGTTAATCTAAACCCCCAGAAAGAGTGTTATAAATGCCCGTAACAAATAGAAGACACACTTTCTTGTCAGGTTTGCTCTCCTGAAATTTTGGGCTACTTATCTACAATTACAATGGCAAGGGATAAGTCAAAAACTGAGGTAAGAAACAGGCCAACCACATCAGATTTTAATATGAGTTGACACTGTTTTAGATATCATACTGCTGGCAAAATTTCAGCCCAAATATGTGACTCTTGCCTAAAACTGTTCTTCCAGCTGACTGTCAAAACCTTTTTCTGTTTTAAATGAGACTCCCAGTGCTTGATAGATTTTTTTTTTTCATAAATTTCAATCCTGACCTTTTTTGTGACTCATGTAGTACTGTTGTTATCATCCTGGCCTCTGTGTCTGTAGTCCAAAATTGTAATAGCTGGTCTGTACTATTTATTTTGTTTTAAATATTTGTTTTCATGAATCTTATGTAAAAAATGAAAAATCCTTAATTATGTTCAAAACTTTCAGGAATTATTAAAGTATAAAGAAATTAAAATACGTAAATGAGTCACAATTAATTTATTCTTTGGGTTTTTTCTTTCAGTCTTGGCAACAAAATTAGGTACCAAATATCCCCTGTGACACTGAGGTTCTTGTTCTAATCTGTTTCACTTAGAAGTAACTTTATATTAGTATGGCAAAAAAGATAAAATTCTGAATTTTTAAGACCCTAACTTTATAAAAGCTGCTTTAAATTCAATATGTAGTTTGACAATATCCTCTAAGGACATTTAAATGCCATTTTTCTTAAAATAATGTATTGTTTAAAGATTAGAACTTTAATGTTTGGGATGTTGATGAAGTAAGCTTCACAATACAGCCTGGTAATTAAAATAACACCAACCAGGAACTGATTTGTGCTTCTTAAGCTTCAACTGCTGTAAATGTGTGCAATAAGAAATAGCAAAGTTTTGCCTTCCAGGGTGAGGATGTAGGGGTTTTTGCAATATTAGTCACAGAACTGATTGAATATCAAACTATTTTGGGTGCATTTTGAGCTGTTGATGCCACACCATATTTCAGACATGCTGGTTTGTGTGTGTATAATGAATTGCTTCTCCAAGAGCATGGCTCTTGCACGCCACTGCAATATTAACAACAATAAGAAGGAAGAAAGGTAACTTGCTGCCTTTATACAAATGTGCTCAGCAAAAAATATATCCAGCACAAAAAAAGACTATTTCTTTTTTTTTTTTTTAAAAAAAGCCGGTTTCAGGTAGTTGAAGAAATCTGAGTAACTCAGCTCTAGTCAGGTTTGAGTAGTAAGCACAGCTGGACTTCAGACACTGACTCACTCTCCAATTACCACTACCCAGATTTTTTTCCAATAGCCTCTGTTCTGCCAATAAATCTTCCAGCTTCCCATAATGTACTCTTAGGCTGAGAGTGAGTCAATGTAGACAAAAACTAAATCTATGTTCACATTCATAGGAGGAAAATAAGGCAAGAAATTTGGAACTAACTAGCACCAATAAAAGCAAAAGAACAACTGGAAAACATACAGACATCTTTGGAACTTCTTTGTACAGATCACAGTGGAAATATTCTGCCTCTGTGTTTACCAGACTGCCCTCTGTAAGTCCCCTGTATTTCTGTTGCAAGCAGGAGAGGAAAGCAATTTATACTTCAGAAAGATTACCCTTACTTAAAACCAACAAGACGATAAAATTTGATTTTGTACATGTTACAGCCAGATTATAGGGGGAAAAAAGCTCTTATATTTTGGTAAATTTAAGAAAATATACAGTGGTCTCTACCAATCCCAGTCTTGCTATCATATGTGAATAAATAATTATTGATCTAAGGGACTGTTTGCAAAGTCTTGCTGGAAATTTCAGATACGTAATATGTTCCATGTTCTTGTGACCACAGCATGTGAACTTTACTAAGTTCTGGCACAACCAGATTGCCCTTTTACTTCTAGTTTACTCAGGAAAATTTGAATTGGAGTTTAACTGAAAGATCACAAGATCCACTCTTTCCTAAACAAGGTATCTTAGACCAATTTTAATTGTATGAGACCATACAGTGGATGAATTCCATTACTTGTTGTATATAGGAAGTTTAAATATATTTCCTTCTGGCTATAAATTCTAATAAAAAAACAAATCAGAAAAATTAAATCATAGAGCATATTCTACTTTTTCCAATTGTGTGGTCATTCTCTTTCTGTAGACCACAAGTAAGCACCTTACAGTCAACCTGTCATCAGTAAAGCACAATTTAAAATAGACAGTTGTCAGTGATGGAAAATGATCCGTCAATCACAAAAACAACACAGAAACTGTACTGTAGTATTTCCAGAGCTATCTCATTTTGAAGTAGTTTTTACAGATATTCAAAGATAATAGCCAACAGTCTTCTCAGTCCTATGCAGCATGGAAAAGATAATATGCCAAAGTAAGACTGTGACTGACAAGCAGGCTAGTAGAGAGTGCCAACAACAAAACCAAATTAATATAAAAATTTGGTCTAGCAAAATCTCAGCCAGGCATTTTTTTCAGTTTGTTTGAAATTCAAAAATGTCAGGAAGAATGCGCTCCTGACATTTTCTTTGGCTGCTGGTAAAACTCATCAATATTCAGGCTACTACATTTGAACTTTGAAGAGTCTGTCATAGCAAACTTGAAAAGGGAGTTAGTGAATCCAACTTTAGCTTGCTGAGGGAGAGAGGAACCTTATGAGTGAACGCAGATATTTTTATACCAGACTTGGGAAAATGCTCAATAAAAATTACTGAGGTAAAACACTGAAGAAGGATAAATGCAATGGGAAATTAAGCTAGGATTTTGCCTCCAACGCCAATAATCTGTAAGACGAAATGTATTTTTAATTATCTAAAATGTCATGACCCCCTCCCTCTTCTTTTTACACATCACTTAACTGAATGTTCAGAAAAGCCCTTTATCTGATGTGTTCCTTTGAATTTCAGTATTGTCAGGAGACAGCACTGGGAAGGTGTCGCTGTTGCCTACTTGGCCCATGTCTACGCTTGGAGGGGCAGAAGGCTGGGAGGTGGGCAGTCTGCTTTTCTTCCCTGGACACTCTAAACTCCTTGGATGGCAAGACTGAGGTGGAGCCATAATAAAGAACAGGGTCTAGATCACTTCAGCTGCAACTGCTGAAGGCGACTGCCTGGAGATGCAGAATCAGCAGGTTAGTAAGTGTCATGCTGGTGAAAAGAAGTGAGGGAAGAAATAGGACTGTCTGTGGGGCCATGAGAGAGGGCTGGAAGTGAACTGTGGTGGTGTTATCCAGGACATCAGGCTGATTGGTGATGGGGTTACTACTGTCACTCCAACTATATTACTGCTGCCTGCAAGTGAGGAATGCCTGCACGTATTTGGAACTGGGGGATCTGTGCAAGCAGTAGCACAAGTGCTGCCGATGCAGAAGACAGAGCAGGGGAAGGAAATATGGGGAGACATACACACACCCACACACACACCCCCCCTGAGACACACACAGATGGGACAAGAGTGGAAATGAGCATCATGACTTCCTGGGGCCCAGAAACTGTCAGAGTGAACTGAGTTGTTCTAAGCGAACTGGAATGGCAGATGAGGTGACTTAGGAGCTAAGGATGGCAGTGTAACCAGCATACTTCTGAGGACACTTGGATCTGTCTTTCCCTTTTTGAGTCTGCCTGCTCTGTACTCCCCTCCTACAGCTTGGGCTTTCTCCATGCCCTGTGTAGAATTTGCAGGCTGCCATGGTTATACAAAGCAAAACCAAGATGTCCACAGGCCTGGAGATAAATTAACGCTTTTGGCTGGTCCCTGAGAGTATCATCTGTTCACTTCTGCAAGGTGGTGAGATTAGCTGGCATTAGATGAGAAGGTGCAACCGCACATGTACTCAACACTCAGTATATAACTACATATCTGCCATAATTTTTACCCATATTTAACTGTACACAGTTAATTGAGAAGGCAAAACTGCAGGCACTGAAATATGTAATACCATCCAGATACCCATGTAAGTGTGGGTCCATAAAAACTAAATATCTATAAAGAGAACATAGTGACTATTTGTCATTTGTAGCACTATATGCTATATACTATCTGCTTCTATATGCATCAATACCACCTAAATATAATGTATACCAGCTGGATTCATTTAGATACATTGTGATCCACCCTTGCTGTTTAACTGTTACCAGATTTGTTATAAAAATATTAGGTCTTCAATATATGTAATAGCATTGTGGGGTTTTAAAGCAGTATGTTTGTTAATAGCTGTGCAACTGATAAACTTGGTTTCCTAATTGGAAGTATTAAACCCTTCTACTTAGGGTGGCTATATTGTAGGTAATTTTAATGGTTATTCAAAAGCTATTGGGATGAGTCTCAGCTTCTGAAATTTGTTATGCAAAATGCGCCATGTAGTCTTCAAAATAACAATGTGTATACCAGATTTCTGCATATTCATATAGGTGAGCTGAAGAAAGAATGGCAAGATACTGCTGCCAATAGTTATTCTAGCTTGGTAGTCTGAAAATAAATCAACAGTTTTATCAGCAAGCCTTGAATTTTAAGGAGCACTACAGTAGGAACTGATTTCCACAGTGCTGGTGGATGGGGTTGGGGTTTTATATTCTACGTTCCGCTTCTGGTGAAACCAGTGCAGTTTTAGACAATACTTAGTGGGGAGAGGAGCCTTTTTTGGAACTTTTCCCTGTTACTTTTTGATAAACTAGTCAGTTTTACTTCTTTAGCTCAAGTTCAACAGTTTCAGCCAAAGGAAATTGTAGAGCACGACAAAAGTAACACAAAGGCAAAATACTAAGAACTAAGACAAAGTAATATATTTAGTTTACAGTAGGAAAATGGCTCAAGAATTGGCTAGTATGTTTGTTAATCATCTTCATCTCATATGCCTTGCTTAGGCAACTTCCAATTAATTGGAATTTTGCTTACATAGGCAATGTAGGAGTTATCTCTAACTCCTTATGCTGGTATTTTTTCCTAATGGGGAAGAGGACCTAGTATTACATGCAAGGGAGAATTCTTTCCCCTAATTAGCAAACATACTTAAGCTACTTAAGCTACCACAAAACCCAAACCCAGAAAACAAGCCAAGCTAAAAAGATAAACAAACTTGAGGTAAACAAAGGGAAAACAAATCAGCTATGTAGGCACCTAAATTTAGGCAGTCTAGATATCTTTTCCAAGGCCAGGAGGATACCTACATCTTTCCAAGTATTCCATGGAAAACTATTACCTTTAAAAGAAGAGCTTAAAAAGTAGGTGCAGGTTTAGTGGTTAGATTAGGCAGACTGGATCCCACCCTGATGTTTATTTTGGGGGTTTTCACTTGTAATGGTGGAAGTGCTCTGAGTAAGTCTAACACAAAGATTTATTAGGAACTGGAACATGGCTGGCTACTTACAATTAAGTTGGAATTTTGCAGACTATTTTGCAAAGTGACTGAGTATTTGAACACTCAGTGTGCGTCAGGACTGAACAGGACATTTTTTCATCATCAAGTCATGGGCTTAAAACAGGAAGTCTGCCTGGCCAAGTCTGTATTATACAACACCCCTAACTAAACACCAAAAAGGCTGAACAAAATCCTTCAACTTCAGTGGGTTTCCTTTAATGGAGACAGAATAATATTTTAAACTTTTCAGACAATTAGAGATTTTCCTTGTAAAAATACTTTAAACTTTGGAGTTTTTTGCATTATTCTGAATCCTGAAAAATAATTCTTTATCTGATTTTAAAAAAGTTTAAAATTCTAGATACATAGCTATGTCTAGTTTTTATGCTGGATAGCAATACTGTTGGTGTTAATGAAATCTTTTGATTACCTACAGATTACTTGATAAAAAAGCATCCTATTCTTCACTGCTCTATAGGTAGAAATTTGATTATTCTCATGAGAGTATCAGAAATGCAATAAATCTTACATGTTATAGGTAACAAAAGTATTTTCTTCTTGTAAATTAGTTTAGTGCTAATAATTTCTGAGAAAAGAAAACATCAGTATCCCTACAAATAGACAGACATTGAAAAACTGTGTGTTTCAGAAGTTCACAATTTAAGTATGATAGACATACTAGGATGAAAAAAAAGAAGGACATCCTTGTGCAGCAGAATAAATTAATTCTAGAAATTAATTCTACTTTCTTCATCCTGATTCTGGGTAGTTCAAGCCTTCCCCTGTCTGGAAATGATGGAGCAGTGGCTGTCTCAAGCTGTATTTATGCTGATCAGCCAGGATGTGTGTGTTAATTGTCTGGTTGCTGCTGCCCCACACACAAAAAGGACTGAGTTCTGCATTTCTTTTCCATGGCAGAAATTCGAATATCCTTCTCTTTTCTTTAATCAGGCTCTAATTTCTCAAATTTGTGAGTGCATCTTATCTTTGATACTTCAACCCCTCTCTTTAGCATTGATTCAATGCTCAAAAGTTATCAGAGGAAGATTAACAAGAGAAAAAAACAAGTCGGCAACCCCCCTCCCCTAAGCCCCAGCATGGCAGGCAAAGTTATTTCAAGTACATGGAGCATCTTGTAAGGGAGTACAAGAATAACATCCTTTTGGAGAAAGCCTAGTGCAGGGACAGGGCAGATTTTGCCTCTATATGTACCCTGAAAATTTATTCGAAGAGATCAAAAATATGGTATATAATGGAAGAAGGATGCAATGAGCATAGTGGCTACAGCAGCCTAAACATACTGAAGAAGATGCATGCAGTGAGAGGCAGAAGTGGATGACACATTGTGAAGATGTATCTAGATTTTCTCTGCCTCTGCATTAGAGTATTGGACAGGGCATTTGGGAAATAAATCCAGGATTCATAAGCCCTGTGTAAGTGGAGCCAGAGAGATTTAGAGTGTCACAAGGGATGTGACCATTGTTACTCTCCACTTAAATAAATTAACACTGAGAGCATATTCCAACTAAAGTAGCCCCCTGAACCTCTCTTCACTGCATGACTCATGCTTTACTCACTTCAGAGCCCGCAGGAATTTAAAGGCCAGCTCAGAACATTTACCCTGCTATTTATAGTAAGTACAGAGGTATCTGTGCATCATGGTCCAAAAAAAAATCTCGGTGTAACCTGGATGTCAAACATTTAAAGAAGTAGTAAAAAGCATGGAGAACTGCAAAACAGAAAAAAGAAATAAGAACTGGGCTAGGAATGACACAAATACACTACAAGAAAAGTGTAAAACTGTTAAGATTCCTGAAAAATTCAGATCAGAAAAGGAATAGAGATAGATGAGGGGAAAATATGTAAATAAATATTTTGAATAAACGAAAAGTTTAAAAAATTATTCAAGAAGAACATTTTAAGAGGTGAAAACATCAAACCCCCGAGATATTAATACAATATATTTGAAGACAGCATTACATGAGAATTCAATCAGGCTGATGATACATGCAGTAAGAAAGATTGTCAATTAACAATAAGAGCTGAAAGGGAGCTGGAAGCAGACAACGGACATTTTGTGCTAATCACTGCCATCCACAGAGATCCAAATATCCCAGACATGATGGATGAACGGGGCTTGAAAGAGAGACTAGATATCAGCATCACCACATTTACCCTTTTATTAGCAAATGTAGTTAAGCAAACAGAAAACAACCGGGCTCTGACAGATTAGCACTTGGCATTCTGCTAGTTAAAATAACAAAAGTGGGGGTAGCAACTGTGCAATGATATATATTTAATGCAAATAAGGGTTTTGTGTGTGTGTTTGTGTGTGTATGTTGACACAAGCAGGCAGCCAGAACAAGCATAAAACCACGGCTAAAATGCAAAGAGTAAATTTATTTCATTACCTCGCTAACTGGAAGATCCCAAAGCAACACCCAGGTGGAGACACACAAGCAGGAATGCTGGCATCATCAGGCTCAGTCCATCCAAGTGAACAGCAGGCCTGCTGTTGGCACCAATTTATCAAGGACTTGTGCACCTGTAGTTCACCACCATGCTGTCATCTCCTCTGGGCTTTTCTTATGAGCTCTGAGCTTTGACCCTCTCTCTCCCAAAACAGGGAGCTCAAGCATGTCTGAGAGTGCCTGCAAGTCTCTCAAAACACCTGTGTTATCTCTATACAGAAAAGTTACTTCTCAAAAGGAAGACAGAGGATAAACAGCAGTAGGCAGGATATATGGGGTTCTCCTCACTGTTTTCCAGGCCTTGGCATTCCCAGCTGCAAGGTCACTTGAGTGAATCTACCATCCTCCTTGCCATTCTTCTGCTTTTAACCCTTTCCTCCCAACATTCCACGCCCTTGCTCAAGAGACCACTGCTGCTGGGGCTAGAAGTTTAGGACAGGGTAATTTGCAGAGGCACTTAATGGTGTTTATAGGAAAAAAGGAATAAGCATGTAACGCTCTAAGGTAAATGTCCTAGTCCTCCTGTCAGTGAATTAAACCACTCAGCTAGCAAGGCACTACTGATAGGTTGCCTTAGTTGCTGTATGAAGTCCTGTCGATGCCAAATGTTCCTCTCAATGCTGGTGATTCAGCAGTCATGTAGAAACAGCACATGCCAGCAAACTTGGAACAGTGTATGTGGTGCTGAGACAGGAGGTGTCTCATCATCAGCTGATCTGGTGACGTTCCCAGGTGTAGTGCAGTTTCTTCCACATTCAGGGCAACAATTGCCTTCGATGAAGGTGAAGATATACCCCGGATGCTCTATATTTGCTACATGGAGAAGGAAAAGGAAAAAAGTTGCCACAAATAAGTATTTACAATGTAATCCTGCAGAAATGTACTCAGGGTATGAGCATGTGGTAGAAGTCTACCAAGCATGACAGGCCAAATTATGACAAGGAATGAAAATAGGAGTGTCATCTCCTTCCAGTAATACTGGAACTCTTGTTCCTGCTCCTTCAGCTAAAATTACTTCAGGCCTGGTAGCTGACAGTGGGGCGATTGCCCATGCAGATTAAAGAGGTTTGGTTTGCTTTTTCAGACTGAACTTCAATTTGGTGGTAGGTTTGTGGCACCAATAACAGAATTCCAACACTGTCCTTCTCAGATAAAGCCCAGGTATTTGTCAAAGATACAGGAAATACAAGAACTAGAGAATATGATATTAACAGAGGATGTAACATAAAGGGAGAAGTTGGAGTACAGAACCATACTGCATTGTCAGGGGTTATTACACGAATTTTCATACCTTGACAAACAGGCCGTGGTCCCACCACACAATCCATTGGTACAAACAATTCCATTTACCCTGTAGTTAATGTCTTGGTAGGGACACCATCTAGAAGAACCTCAATCCTCACCATGTTTTGTACCAGAGGTGTCATGGTATGACCATAGGGTGTTTGACTATAAGTATTTTGGTTGTTTAACAAAAAACCTGCCTTAGTAAGGTGTGAACTCCACTGTGTAAAGTTTTAGTACTGGTTAACTTTTTTGATTGTTCCTTCAACATCCCATTCATTCTTTCAGTCAGTCCATTAGCTTGGGATGGTGGGCAGTGTGGAATAGCCAATCTGTTCCAAGGCTTTGAGTCCAGTCTTGGACATTATGTCCACTGAAGTGTGTTCCTTAGTCACTTTGTATTTAATGAGGAGGTTGTATTGATGAAGGAATTGTTCTAATGCTTCAGTTGTGCTGTGTTGGTTGGCATATTTGGTGGGTTTAGCAAAGAGTAAGCCTGGCATTGTATCCACAGCAGTGGATACATATCTCCACCCCCTTTATGGTGTTAAGGGGCCAATATAATCAATCTGCCAGGTAGTCAAAGCCCACTGACCCTGCTTTATTTTCTCCCAGGACCTATATAATGCAGCTGTGTACAAATAGTACAGTTATGTGAAAATATCTTACATACATGTAATGACAAAGGGGTTTGGGTTTTGGTAATGTCCCAGGCATGTGCAGTATGAGCTGATTGCTCATTGATGCACAAGCCATATGTGCATTCATAGCTTGTTTATGTACCTTAGCAGAGGTCATATCATCTACTTCCCTATTGTTTCGTGACTCAAGAGAGTCATCCTTTTGATGGGCTGAGACATATCTTACTTTTAAGGAATGTTCTTGTACATATTGCCAAAACAGGATATTTCTGTACACGCTGATCTTCCTGGGCCCAGTGGAGTAACCACATCGTGAGGCTTTTGTACACAACCCAACTGTCAGTGTATAAGTGATGTGCCTGCTATTCCAAGTTGCCATGGGATGCTGTGACCAATTCAGCCCACTGACTAGAGCCTATACACCCATTTGCCGTAGTATGATTCTTGGGACTGGAGCAAATGCAACTGCTCTCCATTGTCTCTGTCCAGTGTATGTTGCACTCCCGTCAGTAAACCAGGCATCTTTCTTGTGTTCTTCTGTTAACTCATCATAATGGGGCACTTCCTCCACAGGAGATGCAGTCAGATTTCCGGCGTGGAGAAGGTTCTCCTGGTGCAGGCGTATGATTACAGGACACAATTCCCAGAACAGTGGCATGTGAAGTGGTTACACACACTTTTCCCAGTAAAAATCATTGCTCTAAATAATGTTTCCATTTCCACAGTTTCTTGCAAAGCAAAAACTACAGCTAGAATTTGTTTTTCTGTTGGGGTATAAGGTGTAGTAGAGCCTTGTAATGTTTTGGACCAAAATCCTAAAGGTTCTGTCTGATTTTTCAGCTCAGTTGTCTGCCACAATCCCCATGAGACTATGGCACCTAGAGTTGTTACTTCCAGTTCGAAAGAACACTCTTTCCCAGGAGTCTAAAACCAGGCAGGCTCAATCAAAGCATTCTTGCAGGCATCAAAGACGACTTCTTGTTCTGTGGCCCACTGCCAACCGACTTTCTTCCCAGTCACTTTCTGCAGACAAAATAACACATTAGTACTGCCAAGTGTGGAATAAAAGTGCTCCAGTACCCTAAAGGTTCCAGGAAAGTTTGCATTTGTTTCACTGTGGTCGGTACAGGGAATTGCTGGACTGTTTGCCGTACTCTGTTCAGTATTTCTCCAAGCTGCCCATTCCAAACTGTTCCCCAAAATTGCACAGTAGTACTAGGGGCCTATATTTTCTCTGGATTAATAGCCCAGCCTCAGTCCTGTAAATACGCTTTCAGCGATTCTGCCATAATCAATAGCGATCAATGTAATGGTGAACAGTGACAGCGTCCGACATCAGCTCTCGCCATCTGGTGGCGAAAGGAGGGACTGTGGTTACATCCCTGAGGTAACACCTGAAAGGTGCACTGCTGCTGTAGCCAGGTAAAGGCAAACTGGTCCTGACTTTCTGAAGCAATGGGTATTGAAAAGAAAACATTAGCAAGATTACCACCTTCCAAGGTTGTAGATTTTCGCGGATTTTTTTCTGTGAGTTTAACCATGTCAGTTACTGTAACTGCAAGTGTGTGGGGGTGACTTTATTCAATTCTCTGTAATCAAGAGTCACTCTCCAAGTGCCATCTGATTATTAAACCGGCCAAATAGGGTTGTTAAATTTGTCATGGCTTTTCTAACGATCCCCACTCTTTGGAGTGCTTGGATTGCTTGACTAATTTCCTCTTCCCTGCTGGAATGCGATACTTCTTCACATTTACCACCTTGACAGGCACTGGATCCCACTTCAGGAACCCTTGCAAAACAGTTAGAGATTGAATGGCAAATCCTGCTTGTGGAATCCCAAAACAAAAACGACCAGTGAGTGTTTCAACTGTTCACCCTGCCAGCACACTAATGCCCAAGATATATTCTTTAACTGGGGCAATTAACACCTTTGTGACAAATGGGGTGGTGACTCCCATACTTAAAGCAACCTTAGCTTGGAGGGTGGGGGTGGAACTGCCCCCCAAACCGCAGATCTGGGAAGTAGCTTCATTGAGAGCAATATCACCATGTAACACGGTAACTTCTGCGCCTGTATCCACCAGAGCCAACACATGCACATTTCCTCCAGATGCTGCTTTGTAGTTAGAGGAACATGGGATATGCTACTGTGGTAGCAATTTGGGGGGCACTCCAACCTGCTGCTCCTGCAGTATTGCTATTTGCCAGGAGTTGCGGAGCTTTGAGGTGGCAAGAGGGGTGGTGGTGGTATATTTTTTTCATAGGCGGAAACTTCTGCCAGCGGCGAAACATTTCTGATGTTGTAATTCCATCTCTTTCTGACTGTGGAACACTGTCTCGCACAAGATCGTTCCACAGTTGTTTCCTTGTCACCCATGAGTAAGGCGCCTGTATTACCAGTAGCTTTCATGACTGTTGGTATTATCAGGGGTTTCAATTTATCGGGCAGCCCTTTCACAAACTGCACTTTGATACTTCTCATTCCTGCTCCTTTGTCAGGATTAGATCCTGTGATCAGTTCATGAGCCGCCCCCCTCTGCTGCAGTAATTAATGCCTTTTTCCATTGAGAACCAGTTTCTGAGGGATGGCACTAACCTGGCAGTATCTGCGTGTCCTGTTCAAACTGCTGCACACAGCCATGGACACAACGTAGGCACAGCAATATCCTGTCCATGAGGACCACCGACATTTCCTAGTTGAGCATATCCCTGTGGGATTTTATTATCAGTGGCTATAAGAGTTACTAGATCTTTTTTACCCACTAATAAGTGAACAGACAAGTACAGACTTCCATGCTGCTTTCCATGGTAATCCACACATAGCCAACTCAATTGTCTTGGGGGTAACCACCTGTTAAGGTCCGGTTATTAAAATAATTCAGAAATTTCTCTGCCCGAATTAAGGTGCAAAGGAGACCATATGCCAGTGGCAATAGTATGGATTGTATTTGATAGTAGATAAGAGAGAGAGAGAGAAAAAGAGAAAGAAATAGAAGAAAAAGGTGGGGGGGACAGAAAGAGAACAACAGAGACGGATTAAAGAAAATATCATCACTCCATGGATCCCAATCGATGTTCCATTGATCTTCTCCATCTTCATGGTGGTGAAGGTCCCCCACGAAATGTAGAATTGCATGGGTTAATATACGTTCAGGCTAGGTAGGGAAATCCAGGCACCTCCCCCGGGGGGAGCAAGTTTGCCACTGTCTTTCACAGCAGACTTTGTATCTGTTGCATCACTTTGCATCACATGCAGTTCTGTGGTGCAAGGGCTCAGGAATGAGTCTGGGGGACACTTTAGGGGGTCTGGGATGGATTAAGACACCTCCTCAGCTGCCTCTCATGTGAATGTCCTGTGGTTGTGGTATTCCTGGGGTTGAGAGTTCCATAGCCATAGCATAAATTCCATAGCATAAGGGAGGATGGGTTCACTGCCGCTGAGCAGAGGTTGCAACACACCAAAACCTGCTCCCTCCCCCGCCTCAGCTGGGGGGGAAATATCTGCAAGCCTGCTCCCAGCAAATGGGTCTGTGGGCTATGGCCTCCCCCACTCCCAGCCAGGGTTCTCATTCTTTTCCTCCAGCCTTGTTTTACTTCTCCACAGGCCTGAGATGATTGAATCATGAGTTTCCCTTTATCTAATCTCAGCACCTTAACTCTCAGTCCAAAGTTCCAATCAGGCATCTTCAAGAAGGTTTCTTTGGTTGTAGCTTCTTTATACAGTTTTTATTATAATGAGCAAAACTTTATATCAATGTTTGAGGCATGAACTATTCCAGTCTCTGCCACAACTGTCCCATCATCTATTTCAGGTCATGCCTCACACAGAGCCATTTTTGCTGGGAAAGTGGCCACAGCGGTCCAGCACTCAGTGCTGGCCATCCCAAAACACAGGGAGTCACCATCACGGCCTCCTTAGTCCCCAACATTTTCCTTAGCCATGGCATGGTTGTTCCTCGATTTTGCTGACTACACCAAATGTGTGAGTTGACACAGGCCGGCAGCCAAACAAACACAAAACTACAGCTGAAATGCAGAGTAAATTTATTCCATTACCTTGCTAACCGGAGAATCCCGAAGCAACACCTGGGCGGAGACACACAAGCAGGACACCATTAGCCTCAGTCCATGCTAGCAAGTGGTGGGCTGTTGTTTGCACCAATTTATCCAGGTAGTTTACCACCATGCTGTGATTTCCTCTGGGCTTTTTTACGCTCTCTGAGCTTTGACCTTTTCTCTCCCAAAACCAGGGAGCTTAAGCACATCCTTGAGAGTGCCTCCAAGTTTCTTAAAACACCTATGTTATCTCCACACAGAAATGCTTCCCAAAACAGAGTATAAACAGCAGTAGGCATAATACATGGGGTTTCCCACACTGTTATTCTCCAGACTTTGGCATTCCCAGCTGCAAGGTCACTTGAGTGAATCTACCATCCTCCTACTCGCCATTCTTCTGCTTTTAACCCTTTCCTCCCAACAGTGTGTTAATAAAGTAGCAGAACAGTTTAGGGTATGCTGAATTGGACAGTGTTTGCACGGGACAGTTTGACAGCTGAACATATGGATGTTGTTGAAAAACATTTGTGAGGTGGGTTGTTACAACATCAGTAATTCTCTTAAAAAATACTTTAAAAATCAGCCCCTAGTGTTAATGTTACTGTGGGAGTAGTGAAAATATACCAAAATACAGTGAGAAATATCACCATCTGTAGGTTTCAATAGATGCATCAGTAAGAAGGTTTGAGCTTTGAAATTTGGGGGGGTTTACCCCAAGGAGATAAATTTTCACTTCTTTATTTTCTTTTCCCAAGAAAATTATTTTTTGTGAAAGGGTAGGGTCTTGCATTATAAGTTTTATTTAAGTCTAGTAATACAATAATTAATTCTAGTAATATAGATGTTAATTTTGATTGTTAATTTCCACTGAAGTAATCTTATGTATGACTTTTTGCAATACTGTTAGTGTCACCAGCTAACTGAAGTAAAAAAAAAAACCAAACAGGGTAGATCTTCACCTAATTACAGGCAATTTGGGGATTAATATTCAGCATGAAAGGAAAAAAGCCCTAGAAGTAAAACAAAAGAAAGAAAACAACAGATGTAGACATAGCTGCTGACCTGTTAAAAATCAGCAGGACATGGTTCAGTAGAAACAGGATGGATAGCAAACTGCATACTATGGTTTTGAAAGGCGTGGTACTGCTTATGTGCCAAAACCTAAATCATGAGTTGAAAGTAAATTAAAATGAAAAGCATAGGTGGTTCCTACTGTGCTCCTCAGCATTGCCACACTTCTGCCCCTCTGGTCCAGGCCGGGTACAGCATCCCAAGCAAACGTGGGAACTCTGATGGAACTCCTTGACCTGCCCTGGACGGTGCACTGCCAGTCTCTGTAAGATCTCTTCGTTATTAACACACTGGTCAAAGGCAAAAACGCTGCCTTCTTGCAAATATGAGGTGGATTTCGGCAGATGCACTCCTAACTCCTAAGCAACTCATGTTGCAACCAGGTGGTGAAGGGAGGAAACTGTGTGGGATGAGCAGTGGCTATTTGAAAAAAAAGGTGGTTTGGCTTAAAGTTGTTTTTTATATATAAAAAGATATGAACTTGCTTTGGATTAAATATTAAATATTACAAAAATATAAATAGATAACAATATATCGATAGCACGTTTTTCCCCTGGAAAGCTACAGAGGAGTCCTGGAGAATGAAACTCGACTGTTTATCCTGCTAACACGTTCAAATATTGCCGTGGCAGAGGTTTGGCCCAGACCAAAGAGGAGACGTCACAATCTGAGCATTAGCATGAGCATAGGAGCATCCACTGCAGGCAATTTGGATGTGGCTATCTTGTTTTGAAGGGTGGAGCAGATTATCCCGCATCAGCTGAGTTTATAACCACGTTTAATCTGCTAGTGCGAGGCAGGCTGCAGTTCCAGGCCGCCTTCCAGAGCCACTGTTTGTTAAAGCTGCAGTCAGATCACTTGGGAATGTTCAGGTGCTGCCCATGAACACAAGACCAGTGTGTGTCCTGATCCATGATCTTTTCGTTGCTCTTAAGAACTTGCCAGCCTAAGCTACAGATTTTCCTCACGTTTTGGGCACAAACTGTATGCCAGTTCTGATTTTCCACCCCTTTACACTCCGAATTTCTTGCAAGATCATTAACCAACTTTTCGGGTAGGCTAAAATTAGCAAGTAAGTGGTATTTTGTGGCAGGGACATAAAACATAACCTCAGCTGCAGCAAAATGGCCAATACAGCGGCAAAAGTAGAAAATTCTGCAGTTATCTTGGAAAAATGGCAAAATTATGCAACTGTAGAACAGTGTAGAACGTGCCGGTCCCCGGAGGCGCCATGCCAGGTGTTGCTAGTGCTCCTGCCGCCCTGCCCGTGCAGGGACCGCCATGCCGGGTATGGGCACTGCTCGCGCCGCCCTGCCCGTGCAGCGACCGCCATGCCGGGTGTGGGCACTGNTCGAGAGTTTTGCCATCGACCGCCTGAAGCGTGAGTAGCGTCTCTCCTTCTCCCTCCTTCTCCCTCCTTCTCCCCTCCCCCCTTCCGCCCACCCCTTCCCTGACTCTCCCTCGATGCTTTGATCGCATCTGCGATCGCTTTGATCCCCCTTTCTGCCATGGCTGTGTGTATTTTTGGCGGCCCGGGTGCTCCCTTTGCCTGACATAAACCGGAGCGGAGGGGGCTGCTCGTGCTGCCGTGAGCTCCCGTTAAAGGAAAACGCGTTGCTTTGGGCAGTTCAGAGAGCTGGGACAGATTCCACAATGAGCATGTGGTGTAGCTGTCGGGACTGTGTAATTTTGGTTTACACTGGTTTTTATGAGCACGTTTCACTTTTTGTACGTGTTGTGACATATTTGATGTCTCAGTACTGCGATTCAGGACGTTGTGGCTGGCAGCCAGGGGTTCCCCTGAAGTCCTGAAAACTGCTGGATCCAAGTTTCCATTAGAGAGGAAACATTCTGAGATTGATCCATCAGAGTTAACTGTCTCCCTTTCCTTGTTGACAGTGTGGATCCCAGAGTTGGGCCAGCTGTTCAGGACTCACGGGCCACGCTTCATTCTCCAAATTTCTCACCCTTTTGCTCCTCATACAACTAAAAGCAATTCCTGTGGCTTTACACCAGTTTATGCGTTTCCCAAGCTGTGATACATTTAGATTTCTTTTCAACATGTTGTCTCTAACACGGACCTTTTCTTTTTTTGCCCAGTGCTCAAAGTAGTTGAAAACCTTGGCGTGAGCTATGTAAGAAGTACTGATACATACAAAACTAAGCTGGTGCAGGAGCTCCGGAAACTGAAATTTCCCTACAGAGTAAGTGAAAATCAAAACATGGAACTGTCTTGCACTTTACTTTCTTTACACCATTCAAGAATGATGAATAAAAGCAGAGATGATGAAATGCTGTTTCTAAAACTGCAGTTCTGTCGTTTTGTCAGAGATGTAGTATTTCTGTGAGGGTATATATTTCTTTCTTTAGGATAACCCGCTCCCTTAGTAGTTTGCATTTATTGTCTAAAAGATGAGTATTAATAAACTGTTGAACAGCAATGGTAAATTGATTGTGAGTTTTTAATTGGGAAAGATTATTTCTCTGAAATAATAAAAATATGTTCTGTAGGCTTTGGCTGAGGATGATTATGAGGCAAGAAGAAAAGATCACATCTCTCATTTCATACTGCGTCTTGCTTACTGCCAGTCGTAAGTACTTTTTGGATTATGCTGTACTCTTATTAATTTTAAACATACACAGATTCTACAGTGCTTTATTATAGACATTACAGATGCTTTAGAGTTGCATGGCTACTGAAGAGGAAGGTAGGCTCTAACAGGTTTATTTGCTAGGAATCTGATTTCAGCTGTGATGAAAAGGGATACATGGGATCAAAATTAATATCTGAATTTTGCAATAACTAAAAAAATTTACAAACTTTTGGCTTTTACACATACAGCATTGATTTGAGTCACTTGATAACTTTTTTTTACATGAAAACACATCAGTATCAAGTGTTTGTCAGGAATTTGCAGTGATTGATGATATAATTTAACTGCTGTAGTGCTAATGGTTGATAACTGAAAAAGACCTGACTATTTAAATAGACATTATATAATTGTATAGAGAGCCTTGTTTCTGACAGACTAAAAATACCATCTGAGTTTGAGATTTCCTCTACTGCCTCTGTTTTTTGTCTAAATTCATTGCTTTGGATGCTAGCACTTCAACTTTTTTATTGCATGAAATTTCAAGCAAAAAGTTTGTCCTGTAAAGTGCATTATTTTTATTTCCCTTGTAGTTTTCTGATGAAATTATAGAGGCTGTCACTGCTTTATGTCTGCAAGCAGTTTTGTTATATGTTTGTATGAACTCTTTGCTCCTTGTCATTGCAGTCCTTTTTAGAATTGCAGCTGGCAAATATGAAGTATCTACTGTTTTGAATTGTTAATTGAATTGCACTTGAGGCTGTAATATAGTTCATTTTAATTAGGTAAATGTGGTAGAATGACACTGTGATAACTAATGTGAGTGAAGTGCTGCTAGGGTTGGATACAGATTTGTAAGCAAAAACAGACTGGGAGAAGGTGAGTAGGAGGGATTGCGGTCTAAGCCAAATTATGGAGCTGTTCTTTTGAAATGGCTTTGGGTTCCTGCTGCACAATATCTGATCAGAACAGGAAATAGCAGAGGCCTCAAAAGCCGGCCTCCAGATGAATGAAACCTCACCATGACAGGCCCTGGTGACTTTTAAACACCCTGAAATCTTCTGGATCATTCACATCCCATCCTGTTGTCCTTTCAAAAGACATCTGGGCTGTGCTGAAGACAGTTTGTCAATGTGTGTGACTGATAAGCCTGCTAGATCCATGATGCATGAACAATGAGGAACAGGTTGTGGGTGTGGAGATCAATACCAGCCTTCACTACAGTGACTCTGATAGTGTGGTTTGAAATCCTGAAAGAAGGGACCAAATTGAATAATAGAATTGCAACTCAAATCCCTTCTCCGCTTCTGTATTCTTCATGTATCATTTGTGATTGTGAATAACAAATATAATACTGCCTTCTTTCTAGTGCCCATGTTTGTTGCTAACTGAAGTATAAACTCCTTTTTATAAACTCCTTTAATCATACTAGTTCTGATAATTTTCACAAGAAATTATCTTGCTTTAGCTATGTTGTAAGTTTACCAAAACCCCCTAAAAGATAGTATTCTCAGGTAGCCTGGTGACTAAAAGCAGAGAATGAAATGTTTTGTATTAGTGGCATTTTGAATAATCAATTTGGCTTATTTCTAAAGCCAAAGCTTTGTTTTAAACATTTAATTATTATTTAGATTATTTAGACCATTACTTTTTTGTAGGAGATGAGACACTTTGACAGTGTTGGTAGTGACACATTTGATGAAATTCTGCTCTTGTGGAAGGTAGAATTGTCTGGTGGTGAGAATCTGATCTGGAATTCAAGAGGTGTCTATTTTTTGGTTGGTCTGTGACTTCAGGAAAATGAGTTTGGGTCACATTGACAGAAGGCAACACAAGCCACCTAGCAAAAGCCTGAGGGTTAGGTATTAGGCTCAGGAATGAAATTCCTGAGGCTTTGTCCACTGTTCTGAGTAGGGAGGAAGGCTTTTGTAAATGACAGTGGCTGGTAGGCTGAGTGAAAAGCTGCTTCAGTCAGAAATAACTGAGCAGGGACTTGGCTAAACATTTGCCTTTGTCATTGATGGGATATCTTCACCCTCCTGCCTTACTTATAATGGCTCTGGAATCTCTTGGAATTAACGATTATGCAGATGCTTACTTTTCCTCTGCAAGCTGTCTTTTTAAAAGAAGATGCTTGTCTTTTATATGAGAGCTTATTTGACTGAAGTTCTTGCTTAGTAAATAAATTGGAGATACTGTTCAAACCCTGTGTTTCAGGGAAGTATCTTAAAAATTAGGCTATAGGCAGGGCAGAAGTGAGCAGCTTGTTGAAGGTGAACCACTGTGTAGGAATGAATACAAGCTATTTTGGGCCACATTCTGTGGCAGGAAAGAGCCTGGCTTGGTAGTCTAGGGGGAAAGACCTCTTCAGAGGGAGAAGGGTGTCTTGGATACAGCTCTGGGACACCCTTTAAACAACTTGCAAATGCCATTTTGTGTTCCTGTTTATATGTACTTGCTGTATTTCGATAAAGCAGCTTTTATTCAGTTTCCACTTGCACTTTTCTTTGAAAAGGTGGATTTAGTGCTTACTCATAAAATGGAAAATAGCATCCTGAGAACTATGAGGTGAGCCGGTACCAGTGTTCTTTATTCTCTCTTGAAAAGCAACTGCTTCAGCGACAAGATATTTCTATTGTCTGCAACTGGCATGTTCCCCAAAAGGTGAAATTGGGAAGCAAGTAGAATATACTGTATTTCAAGTTTTTATCATACTAGGACAGAAAAGTAAGCTTGGCACAAAGTATTAGGTTAATTGATGAAAGTTGTTAAGGTAGGAGTGATTGAAAAAGTGCACTTAAATAGACATAACTGCAAACTAGGTTGAATTCAGTTCTTGTGGCAGCTCAGTTTACATGTGTTTACATTTTCCTGTGATAGTGCCTTTTTCAGTTGGCCAACAGTGCCACCCAGGGGTACAAGTTTACATCGATTTTTCTCTTCTGGTCTGTATCAGTCCTCACTTGTAAATTGGATTGTTTTGATTTGGTTTTTGTATGATCTGAAGTTACCAGCTCCACAATTCTGGTAAGTTAAATTTGTAATGCAGTCGTCATTTCTTGACTTTACTTCTTCTGCCTTCTGAAATCCAGGATTTTAAAGCTTATTCCCATAAGATAGGGTATGTACAGTCTCATCCATACCCTTTTTTCACACCTCTTGTAATGTCACTTAGATCTGTCAAGACCAGGAAATAGATTAATCTTGTTTCATTTGCTTTCATGGCAGATGCAGCTCTAAAGATAATTTTATTTGCATGTGGACATGACCGAGCATTTTTGCTTCAGTCTGCTGCATCTCTTTTCACTTCAGCAAATTGGCTATGAAGAACCTTGAAAGTCGCAGGAGCATAATCTTCACTTCTTGAGATGGAAGAAATAAATTTTGCCTCTGTGCTGACAGCAAAACTCTTATATTCAGGAAATTTTCAAACATGCTTCTGTGCCTTTTTCGTTTGTTTGATTTGTGTCTGTGTGTTATAGCAAGGACATAAATTCTATTTCAAACTTAGCAAGGCCTTTTAACTACTTCCTGCCATTTTTTTCTGTATGATAAATTAGACTTGTTTGTTAAATTGCTGCCTCTTATGTTGAGTAGCATTTACTTTCATGTGTTTTCTGTATCCATGTTTCCCTTGGTGTCTAATTTTAAAATTTAAACTCTGAGGAATCCTTTGGTGTTGGTTGCCTAGTAAAACAGTGATCTTGTCCATGCCCAGGATTTTCACAAGTCAGTTTTAAGTTGTTGGTAACTGAACTCTGGTAATTGTGAAATGTGAGCTACTAGTCTTAAGTTCCATCCTTACAAGCATTTGCATGCCTTTCCTAAAGTAGTTCTATGTTCATGCTTCCTAACAATTATGCTGGTTTTTTCCTACTCCTCCTTGGGGGTGAAGTATTTCCACTCCAACCCCACCCTCTCAAGTGCTGTTCCTTATACAAAAGAAACTGTTCATTTATATTATTTTTATGGTTGTGAATCTAGGAACTGGTGTAAACTGCTGAGTGATCTGCACACCAGAAAGTTAAGTGGCAAAAACCAAAGAGATATTCTTAACATCTACACTTCAATGACCTGCAACACCCTCAGCTTCAGCAGCAGCTTGTTTAGTTATCTAATGACAGTGACATGGCTTTTCAGTTAACCTTGGGGTTTTGATAATAAGTATTATTACTAGTATGTGTCTGAAATGAGAGTGTACAATTTTTTTTCATGGGAATAATGAGTATAAAGTATGGTTTGGCTTTAGAAATGGTGTAATAATGCCCTAATGATGATGATCCTAGGAAAGTCACTTTTAAAGTATATGCTGCACATACACACGAGCGTAAAGTCAGCTCGTCAGCTACTTTGTCAGCTGTAGGAAGAATCCAGATAGGTGTGGCGTGTGTATTAGAGATAACAGTAATATTTTCTTGTTTCGGTAACCTAAGTGGGGAGGTGGGATTACAGCTTTTGATCTGCTTTCCTGAAGAAAAGGAAGAATAACAGACTGGCTGTCCTCCAAAGCAACTATATATAATTGTGTTTGTGGTGTTTTTTGTTTGTAGCCCTCACCTAAGTTCATTGCTGTATATTTTCCTTTTACCTGTTTCCAGGCTATTTGTTGCCTAGAATAGAGAGCACTATTGTCATAATATCTGAGATGTATGCATGTTTCTTCAGCTAGATGTACACCAAAAGTGAGAATTAAAAGAAGTAGCCTTCAACATGTATTTGCCTCATCACATTAATTGTACAATGAAGAAATATTGTGCTATGTTGTAGAAAAAAGCTGTCAATTACCAAGGGATAATATTACCTACAATTGAGTATTTTTATCCAAAACAAGTAGGAAATGATGAGTACCATTTGGAAAAGGCTGACAGCTTTGATACCTACACAGCAATTTTTAGTGTTGAGATTGACTACCTCTGTTCTTCCAAAACATTTGCAGTAATGTTTCTTCATGTATTGTCTCTGTACAACTCTTCTGATTGAGTGTGCATTACTGAGGGTTTCCTGCCTTCCCTTCCAAGCTTCTCAGTTTGTGGGTCCCATGCCAAAGTCACCATTACTGTTGTTTTCACTAGTGTTTGAGGAAAGAGAGAATGCATAGTCAGAAAATGTTTTTTTAATTGTTTTTTGCAGTGAGGATCTCAGGCGTTGGTTTCTTCAGCAAGAAATGGATCTCTTCCGATACCGCTTCAACGAACTAACTGAAAGTTTAATGCAGAAATTCCTGGAACACGTTAACTTATCATTTGAAGCTGTGAGTATGTTACTTTATGTATTTATGTTGCACATGCCTGTTGTTTTTTTAAAATTTTCATGAAGATAGTTTTAGCAATTGTGTTTAAAAAATAGAAAGTGCGGTTATGGTTTTAACCACATAGAACTTCTGAACTTGGAGAGTAGTGTGCACGAGGATTAAGTGATGCTTGTGCTGCAAGAGAAGCTCAGTCAACAAACACAACTGAAAAAATGTGTAATTACACAGGTAAGTTAACAAGATTTACAAAAGCTGATAGATATTTTTGAATCAAAATTTTGGGTGGATTAGATTGTATATCATAGAATCGTAGAATGGTTTGTGTTGGAAGGGACCTTAAAGATTGTCTAATTCTGCCTCCCTGCCATGGGCAAGGACACCTTCCACTAGAGAAGGTTGCTCAGAGTCCCATCCAGCCTGGCCTTGAACACTTCCAGGGATGGGGCATCCTCAGGGCAGCCTGTTCTAGTGCCTAACCACCCTCACAGTAAAGAATTTTTTCCTAATCTAAACCTACTGTCCTTCAGTTTGAAGCCATTCCCCTTGTCCTGTCACTACATGCCATTGTAAAAAGTCCCTCTCCATCCTGTAGACTTCCTCCAGGTACTGGAGGCCTCAGTTAGGTCACCCCAAAGCTTTCTTTTTTTCAGGCTGAACAATCACAATTCTCCCAGCCTTTCTTCTTGGGAGAGGTGCTCCATCCATCTAATCGTCTGTGTTGTCCTCCTCTGGACGCGCTCCAACAGGTCCTCCCTGTGCTGAATGCAGCACTCCAAGTGGGGTCCCACCAAAGCGGAGTAGAGGGGCAGAATCACAGAACTGTTAGGGTTGGAAGGGACCTCTGGAGGTCATCTAATCCAGCTCTCCTGCCAAGTTGGGGTCACCTGGAGCAGGTTACACAGGAACATGTCCAGGTGGGTTTTGAATGTCTCCAGCAAGGGAGACTCCACAACCTCCCTGGGCAGCCTGTTCAGTGCTCTGCTACCCTCAACAAAGAAGTTCTTCCTCATGTTGAAGTGAAAGGATGCTGTGGGGGACTGTGTCAAAGGCTTTACAGAAGTCCAGATAAATTACATCTGTAGCCCTTTCTTTGTCTACTGATGTAGTTACTCCATCACAGAAGGCCACTGGGTTGGTCAGGCAGGACTTGCCCTTGGTCTGGCTGTCCTGAATCACCTCCCTGTTATCCATCTGCCTTAACAGAGCTTCTTGGAGGATCTGTTCCATGATCTTTCCAGGCACAGAGGTGAGGCTGACAGGTTGATAGTTCACAGGGTTTTCTCTAAGCTTTTTAAAGATTAGTACAAGGTTTGCCTTTTTCCATTCACATGGGACTTCTGACTGCCATGACTTTTCAAATATCATGGGGAGTGGTTTGACAACTACATCATCCAATTCCCTCAGGACTCTGGGATGCATCTTATTGGGTCCCTAGTTTGTGTTCTTCAGATAAGGTCTTATCTGGCCATCTGGGCAAATAACATTCATGTTAAAATTACCTTGCTTTCTTGATGGATTGTGTGATAATTCACCCTAAGTGTTTCAGTAATAAAGCAATGATTCTCACATGAAGTGTGTGTGCAGTCTGTTCTCATCAGATTATTGACTTCAGTTGAAAAATAATTGTGGTCAACATATGTCTTTATTACTAAAAGTTCGCGCTAGAACCTTTGCAATCTACTAACTACTTTTAAGATGTGGCTTCTTCCTATAGAAACTGCAGCAAACTACAGTGACCTGGGGACTTTGTTCCATTCATGAACACTGACGTGGAAAACTATGTGGAAATTCAAAATAAGTGCATTCAATGAATGCTTATAGCTGTTGAGGACATTAGTTAAAATTTAATAATCCAATTATGAAAATCTTGTATGGATTGCTCAAAAATGTAGCTTTCTGTTACTGTCTCCATGGGAACACATGGTTGCATGTTTGTGCATGCTAAAAACCATTTTGATTCTTCTGGTTTGTGCATATTATATGAGTTACTGGAGCTACAGATGTGTAACAAATACTATGCTTTAGCTTAAACAAAAAACTAAAGGCTGGTATTAAATACAGTAGCTAAAAATTGCCTACTGTGGTCAAGGATTTATTTCTAATTTTAAGAGAAATGATTTACAATTAAATAAATTTCATTGTAAACATAGACTTTATACATGCGCATATGTGTAAGTTATCCTATTTTCATTTAATAGACAATTTGATTTTGGCCCATGATGTGCTATGGAGAATGCAGAATATAAGTTGTCCAGAATTCTGTAAATGCTCTTACTCCACAGTTATTGCTTTCTCGTTAGAAGTTAGATTCAAAACTTTTTCCCTTTTGACTTACTTATTCTATTTTTTTTTACAACTGATGAAAAACCTTGAAAATGCCTAATCTGTGTAGACAAACAGCTGTTGTTCTTGAGGTGTTTTAGGAATATTACAAAAGAGTTCCTGCTGTTATATACTGCTTTGTTTGAGTGGATTAAAGGAGAAAGTCTATTGCAGTCTGCATTAATGATTTTAACAATATTTTGCACTGCAGCTATGAACTGTTAGGAAATTCCAGCTTTGCCTGTAGCTCTCAGAGTAAACGAGTTAATAAAGATGAATGTGCAATTATTACTCTACTGAAAAAGCCTTTCTCTTAAAATACTGCTTATTTAGAAGAATTAAATATTATAAGATAAGTGGCTGATATCCATTATTTGTTGCTGGATTGGAATTTTTGGCATCAGTGCGTGTTGATAAAATAGGATTTGTGCAGTCTTGAGAGTAACTGAGGCTTTCCTGTGTCTTTGAGAGACTGTTAGAAATGCCATTCTCTGGTTCAACAGACCTTTCAGTGAAAGGTGTGTTTGTGGATGTGTATTTCTGTTGCTTATTCCCCAGCTTCATATTCTCCTGTCACAGTTTCAGCATTCAGGCTTGTAAGAATAAATTAATGTTTGCAGGTTGCTGGAAATAGCTAGGAGTATGGCTTGGTTCTATGCTACTGAATGTGCCTTCAATATGTCAAAATGACTAAGAAGGTATTACTTTCTTACTCCTGTTCAGGCAAAAAAGCATAATTTTGTTGAAAATCTACTTCTCTGCTTCTACTTTCCCCTCCTGCTTCCAATTCTCATGGGAATTTAGGCAAAACTAATCCTTCCTTGCACTATCATGTATAAAACATTTGAATATTACTAAGAAATTCCATATGTATTTGAAACAGGTCTAAACTCTACAGAGCTATGTAGAGGCCACTACAAAAGTAAGGGCACTCTAAAAGCAGTATTCATTTTCTCAATGTTCTATTTGTAAAAGGCTTTAGAAAGGAAATTAGGATGAACTATTCTCTTCGTGCTTCTCTGTTAGAAGTTACAATGTTGTAATGCCTTATTGTGCATAAAACAAGATGCCAATCAAACTTTGTGCTCCACCTATTAGAAAAGGGGATGGTCTTCAGAAAAAGGAAGTAAGTTCTGATATTACAGTCCATTTTCTGTATGGGTAAATACAGAAATTTGTATTTGCATGGGTAAATATAGAAATTCTATTACAGAACTTTCAATTGCGTATGATACCCTAAGAAACTTGTAGTTAGATTTCTTTAAAGAGAAGACAGGTGCCTTGCGTTTTCTAGATAATAGTTCTGGTTTCAGAAGTGTAATCTGAGAAAGGCCGGAGGTGCTAAAGCTCAACCTTGGTGTAGTCTGGTGTGGAATGTTAACAATTCTAAGAACCACTGTAAGAATTGATTCTCAGTATTTATTATAGGAACTGGTCAACTGTTTTGTGGGGAGGAGGAATAAATGGATTGCCATGTACAGTTTTGTCACAGTTGTCTTCATTTACAGCACCAACAAAGTGAACCTAAAATTGAGAATTCAATAACTGTCACCTCTTACCTTTCCTTGTTTGCTTACATTCATGACGAAGTCAGATTTACATATATATTTTGCAGGGGTTTTGCAGACTGATTTCTGAGATTTTGTGAATTATGGATTGATAATTATTGCTTTATAGAATCCCATCCCACTCATGGATAATACTTAAGAAGTTGTTAAGATCTTTGTATATTTAAGATCTTTGAATACTTAATAAAAAGATCTTACTTAGCAAATCTTGGAAAGGAGGAAGTTGTTAACATCTAGAAGAAAAAAATACCAGATTTCAAAAGTTTTTTTTATATGATGGTCAGGTGTAGACAGTTTGATATGATAGTAGTTCTCATCTCATGATTAAAGAAATTTTTAATCAAAGAGCAAGAGCTTTCTGAAATTAAAAATAGAAATGAAATTTAATGAAAATGAATGTTTTAATTTTTGTAATAGGATTTCTTATGTCCGGTGGCTGACATTTATATTGCTGATGGAGCAAAATATGTGGCACAGGATTTATTAAAATCAGCAGATGCCTACTCTGGGGAGTTTTACCTGATTATAAAGATGCCCTTTACTTGGAAAAGGAAGGTTGTAAACTTCATGGTACTCAAGCTAAACATGATGACATCAGTATAATGAATTAGTGTTTGAACATACATAGGATTATTATAATTCAAAATTTTTACAATGTTTGTGAAAATAAGCCTCTCTACATTTAGTATAAATCATGGAAATTTGAAGGTTAAGCAAGTTCTTCCTTGAAAAGCTTTTACAAAGCTGGCACTGGATTAAGTTAGTCCATCTTTAGTATTCTGTGAGAAGCCTCTGGGACCTGGACTTTCTGGGAGAAAAAAAAAAAAGGAGCTTGATTTGAGTTTGTATTTGAGACACTTTTTTGAACTACTAATGTGTAGATTGCATTTTAATTGCTTGTAGGAATAGCTTTGGCCAATCTCTTCTCTGAGGAATGTGGGAGATGTCGGGACTGGTGCTGCTCAGCCTCGTGAAACATTGGTTTGGTGCTCAAAATTTTCCAGTACTCTGAAATATTGTTGTTTATACCTACCAATTTATGCCAGCATGGGCAAGAGGTAGAGGGCATGGTATTGAATGAAATGTTGAGAAAGGAAAAGGGTAGAAGGAAAGCAAAAATAAATCTCTGCTTTAAGAGTATTTTTCCCTGATACATTGATTGGTTTTCTATCACAGTAAAAGGAGAATAATGGAATGGTTCTGAAGGTATTTCAGAATGTTTTTAGTCTGTCCTATACTTTATGTATTTAAAAAAAAAGGAAAGAAAAAAGGATTTTAAGGGATATTACTCCCCTCATACAGATAAATACAGGAGCTTTTTATGTATGATATGTAATTTTCAGCACTCAAGGCATATTAAATCTTATGTGCAAAGTCAGTCATGTAGGCAGCGTCAGAAATCCTTAAGCAGCACTCAAGAGGAGTGAACACTGACATTTAAGGTGACAGAGCCCATCAAAGAGAATGTGCAAACACAGGTGTGCAGTTGAGATTTACATCAATTTAGGAGATTAAAGTATTAAAATCTTACTGTAAATGAGTAATTACAACTATGATGCCTGACAGTTTCTGGCAATAAAAGGCACTAACATAGATCTTAAGATATTTAAAGGGAAATTTGTGACTATTTTAAATATTATAGTCATTGAAGAAAATATTTTAATCTTAAAGTAAATAGTTTAGTATATGAAGGAATTATATAAAATAAATGGTTTTATGGGTAAGTGATACTTGGGCTTCAACTAGGAAGTTGTTCTTGGCATCGTCAGAAGTATCTCTCCTTTGAAGCCCTCAATCTGAATTTCAGTCTTTTGTCTGCTTTGCCGTGCATAATTTTAACTCTCCAAGACCTGCTACTAGTTCTTAGACATCAACTGGAAGATCTGCCCTTTCAGCATCTGCAGCTGTAGGTTGGTGATAGGTCTTGTGTTGATTTGGAAGATCTAGTGAACTTCTGGTTCCTTTCCACTTGGTTCTTGTGAAAACTTGCCACAAAACTTGTTCATCTTAACCAGTCACACTTTGTCTCCCCCTAGCAATGGTCTAAGGGTCTCTTCTGTTCAGGTGGACCAAAAAGTTCTGTAGTTGCTTCCAAAGTGCTGTGTATTTCCCTTTTTTTTCTTTTTTTTGCCTTCAAGACTTTGAACAGCATTTTGAAGGTGACAGTAGTTTCATCTGCCTTGTCCATGAAAATGTCACAGCTTTGCTTGCAAAGTTCCCTGCATCTGTATATTCGTGTCTCACACTGGTGGTCATCATTCTGCTGCTTTACTTTTTAACTTTTTTAAACTAAGGTCAAACCTAGCATATTTCTCCTTGCTCTATCCACTAGTTAAGAAAGGTAGTTTTTTTTTCCTGTTTGTTTGTTTGTTTTCCCCTTCTCTTTGTATTTGCCTTCTATCTGTCATTATGCTTTCTTGTTTCTTCTTTTAGCCTTTCTTTGTGTGGTCGTTTGTCATTTCTGTGAATGTTCTTTGCTGTTTTTACAGCCTTCAATTTTAGATCAGATTTTCTTCTCTGATCCCATTCTCTAGAGTTCTTGCAGTGTCCCAGCCTCATGACATTTCAATATGTCATCTGCTCCTGTTTTAATATACAGGCTAGGAACTGAAGTATTAAATTCTAGTTTGATTGTGGAACTTGGTTTAAGACATCCTTCTATTTTTGAACTCAATTCTTCCATGCATGGCTTTTCCTATGGGTTTTGAACCCAGGTTATAGAAGACTCAGTGGAACTGTTTGGAACTGTTTGGTCATTTCCATGTGAAAGTGTCTTTCGGTGACTTCAAGGGCATTTGACACAATATGACACCTGCTTTTTTCTGTGTCCTTGAGGTCTGCTGCACTGTGATAAAGGCAGTGAAATCAGCTCAACACAGTTGGTTTTTTTGACAGCCACAGGTGGATTGCTGCTTGACTTGTGTTTCTTCCTAAGTGCTGTTGGATGCTTTGATTTGTTGCTGTACCTTTCCAGGAATTTAACTTACATATTGGAATATCGAGTGAAGTAGAATGCGAAATTTTATCCTAAGTTTAGTTTTCAGTGATGTTCTGATTGTCATTTTGGCTGTTCTGATTTCCTTATCTTCAGACTGTTTGTACCTTGAAATATTTCCTCTTTGTTGCTTCCACAAGAAATGAAAATTAGTAGTTATTCTCTGTGGTGTAAGGATGTTGTATAATTGAATTTATATTTCCTGCAATGCTTCTGTTCAGTATTATCTTTCTGCAGTGTGCAAAAGAAATAAGCTTTTAAGTGTAGTATATTTTGTCTTGAATATGTCTGTGTTGCTGTTTTGTCTCTACAGAGCATAAAAAAAATTGTTTAAATTATCTTAGAAATTTTTAGCCTGTGAATAGCCTCTTGAAATTTAAAAAATATTATGACTTTTTTCTTTTTTTATAACTCCTAGTTTAGATGCCTTATTTTTTGGGCAACAGCCAGTTATTGCAGAATCAGCTGCCTTAATTTTTAGGTGCTGTTATAAAGCACATTATTTTAATAAATGCTTTGGATCATAGTAGTGGGGAAGGAATGGCAGATGGGAATGGTCAGTTGGGGGAGCTAAAGGTCTTTAGCGAGTCTGCAGGCATTTGAGAGGAAGGAATAAGAACTGTGAAATAAAACGGAAAGAGCAAAGTGCATTAGCGATAGAATTTTTTCCACACTAGCTCTTTGATGATGCAGTTGAAGTGCTTTTTTAGCTGCTTTAAGCAATAGAAATTAAACTTCTTTAATTTCCATTTTTATGATCAGAGCACTCCTATGAGAGACTTTCTGATATCACTATTATGCTTTCTTCAAAAGCATTTATCTTGCTAGTGGGTCAGTTGTATTAATATTTGTAGTTGAGCTTCTTGAAGAAATGCTTTATGACTGCCTTTATTTGGTACAGAAGATCCTAAAGTCAGATTTGGGTTAATGAGAATGGGGACTAGTTTGTGTCCCTATTAAGGACAGATACATGTGAAAGAAAATACTCAATATCATGTCTAGCCACTTAAGGGCTGTGACTATAATTATCCATTTTGGAACCAAGTGTTTAAACCAAAATGTCCTTCTGATAGGGTTTATGGCATCAAATAATATTTCTTTCTTTCTTTCCAAAATAGGATGCAAAAAATGCTTTAAAGTAGAAATTGTCTAGAGTCTATATTACTGTGTGGAAACTTATGCCAAGCTAGGACAGTAACTATGCCCAAGTAGGCTATGGTTTGCATTTGTTAAGGAAATGGTTCTGGATTTTGCCTTACTTTTCCACTACTTAAATCTTATATTTGTCCTTTTGCTTGAAAACCAGTGATGCTTGTCTTACAGGTGACAGCAAAGGTCATAAGTGATGATGCCTAAGTGGGAAATAGTGCCTTACTGCCAGAGTAAGCTAAAAATACTCTGTCATTTAACTCCATGCTTAAAATCATAATAGAAACAAAATTTTATGTGGAAAGTCTTAGGAGTAGGGTGTTTTTTTAACACTTGAGTTTGTTAAATAAGACAGTGAGATATATATATACCATTACTGCTTTAAAAGACATAGTGAGTTATTCTTATCCAAAAGTAGTTGGGTTGATTGCCAATCAACCTGGGTATTCTAGTGAGATGACATTTTGGGGGATAGATAGATGGGATGAGGTTTGATTTAAAACATTTAAGCTTAAAATGAGTGGTAGTATTCTCTCACAGACTTTTAAAATAAAGCTTGATTTTTTTAAAAAAATTTTTTTATGCACTGACAGGATGTACGTGGGGCACTTTATTTACTCTTCTCTAATGGATCCTTGAACTGTAGGCATGACTTTATTATTAGTCATGGAGAAAACTGGTGCATTTTGCTGCAGTAATTCTAGTTGCATGTATTTATTTGCACATATGGTGTTGGTGATGTTCAATAAAATTGTGGAATTGAGTAATAGATGTGATTAAAGAATATATAGCTACTGGGAATGTCCTTTTTCACCTTCATAAACATAATGAACAACAGTTTGTAAATGATGCAAAATGCTAATTAAAAGTTTTAATTTGGCAATCATCTTGTTTTGATTAGAAACAGATGCTGATTATCTGCAGAAAGCTAAATGGACCCTTAGAAGATAACTTTTATAGCTTAAAATTGACTTGTGAAACTAAAGTCAAACTAAACCACAAAATATACAGTTACTTATGCCCCCTTTAGTACACTGGGGCACTATGATTCTTACTAAATGGCTTTGTGTGGTTCGTCATTTCAGTTAAACAGAAACTTTACAGTCCACTGTAAGGTTGAATCCTTCTGTAGCAGGTACTATATATGTTTTTCCTGGTTTGAAGTACGTTCTCTAACTACTTTTAAAAAGTTATGTGCTTTGAAATAAAAATTGCAGAAAAGGCTGCAGTAAAGATATGATGAATAAATAATCTAGCTGAAAACAAGCAGACAACGTTTGGAATACAGTCTGAAACCTGAGGCAGATGTTCTGCCGTCACTCTGGATTTCTAAAGTAAAATTGAAATGGTAGCAGTGCCAAAAATGCAGTGGAAAATGGGATCCTGTACATCAGGCTCTTCAGCTTATGGTAGAAGAAATGGGAAGTACTTGTGTGATAATGTGCTCTAGCACTCAGTAGATGACCAGGTCATACTTGACTGCCATTTATCTAAGGGCTTGGAAAGAGTGAAAATATAGCAAATCCTAACGTGATCCTTATAGATTTTTGGTTCTTAGCAGTTGGTAATTTTGGATTCTTGGAAGAAACTTAGTATAGACAAGCAGAAAGGTGTCATCAGGTGTCTCCTCTTTTTTCTGTAAGTATTTTAGACATTCTCTTGGGAAATGAGAAAAGAGAAAATTGGAAAATCAATAGTGTATTTTTAAAAATGATAACCCATATGTTGTACAGGAGGAAAATATATTCTTTGAATAATCAAGGTGTTAAGTTCTTTTGTAGTGGTTGAAGTTAATAATGTTTGTAAAATGAATTTACTTTTTACATAGCAGTGAATGCAATAGCTTTGGAGATGTTAATATTGTTCCTTAATACAGGAGCATAAAAGCTGATAGGATGGTTTGTGCAGGATGTAATTATACCGCAAGTAGAATTTACTAGCTGCCGTTTTGAACATAAGCTTCAGAAAATGGTCTACAAACATTGAATCACTCTTCCCTGCTAATCCTGTGGTTGAATTAGAGAAACATTTATTAACAAGTTTCTTCGTAATTGCTTCTGATGTTACTATCCTGATTTGTAAATGAAAGAAAACTTATTGCTGTATTTATCAGAAGGATCTTCTATTAGCTCTTCAGTCATGTGTAACTCTAACATGTATGTGGTAATGTTTCTAGGTAATTCTGTAGTATTCTTGTTCAGCTTTCCTTTTAATGGATATAGGAAAACGTTTGTCAGGAATGTAGGAGACAGGACCTGTGTCACAGTTTCTCGGTGATTATGGTAATCATGAATTAGCTGCATAGTGAGGAAGGTCATAAAATGTCCTTTCTGTGCCCACTCTTGACACTAAAAAAAGCCCAAACAATGTTTCAATTGATGGATAAGAATAGATTATAATTCTAGGTGCTGCCCTTTAGGTATGCCAGCAAGCTTAACTTGAGCTAAAATACAAACTTGTAGTACCCTGGAAGATAAAACTTTCTTAATAAATTTGTACATGGCCAAAATGGAATTGGTAATCATCAGTTTTGTGAATGACAGATTTATGAGCCTCTGGAATGTTTTGTTTAAGGCTCTTAATCCTTTTAATTGGTAGGAGAGCTGGGAATGATGTCCTTTGCTAATCAAGCTAGTATTCATTAACTGGCTGATTACGCTTTAAATTTATATTCTTAAATTTAATAGTAACTAGGTTAATACTTCAGTATTCTAGCTCTAGCTTAGTTTTTACTGTGATGTGTGGCAATGGAGAAGATTGATTAGGAAATGATTGTTTTATCTGCTTCATGCTTAATGTTGCAATATAGCAAAGTATTGAGAGACTGACACCATCTCTTTTTGGGAAGGGTGTTGTGCCACGAGTACCAGCTGCTCTGTGATTAAAAGCAAGTTTTGGGAAGTTCACTTTCTAAAGGACACCAGTGGCATGTGCTTATAAATACCTGAAGCTGAGTCTTGGAAAAGGAACGGATTTGTGCGTGGAGTTCTTGTTCCTTACTGGGAGACTTAGAAACGGTAAAACTAAGTAGTTGCACGTGTATAGTAGTACAATATGTACATGCATCTTTATCTCTTCATTAAAACAGAGTAGGGATATCAAATTTATTTTGAAGTTTTTGGACTATCTCACTGACTGTGTTTGTTTAACCAAGCCCTGCATATTAAATTATTCATATTTTAATCAAAATTTATGTGTCTTTATATTTCCAGAACAGTTCTGTGATTAAAAATCAATGAATAAACTGCACGTAGAAAGCAAGAAAACTAGAAATAATGCAACTTGTCCTGAGTACTTGCTTCTTTCCCTTCTTCACTTTTTATATCTTTATTTTTCTGAATTTCCTAAGTCTCAGAAACTTATGATGAAGTGCTGAGTTGTTTCGAGCTATGCTACGTGATCCACTGTCACTGGAAAGGGAAGGTGCTTTACCTGGTGTTCTGTGCTTGTGCAAAGCAAAGGCTGACATAATGATAAGCAGTTCACTAAACTGGCTACAAATTAACAAGGCAAAACTAGTGAATTTTTTTCTGTGAGGTGAGTTTAATCAGTTCGGTGTGGAAGGTCAGATGATGACCAGATGCCAGATGAGACTCTCAGAATAATTCTGTGTTTTGTTTTGTTGTTGTTGTTTGTTTTTTTTTTTAAAATACTTTCAGCAACACAGTATTTTTTCTGGTGAAGATCACTGTGTCCTGTCAGAAGTTAAGCAGCCTATTTATCTTTACAATCTTGAATCCTAAAAGCTGTATTTGTGTCTAATTTTTAGTGATTACTGGAATGTGTTCTTGCAGGTGCTATTTTAGAGATGAAATTATTAAATATACAAACTGTAGTATTCTTATTAAAATTATTAAAAACAACCCCCACAACAGGAAAAACCAAACTTCTCTAGCTTCTGTGAACCAAGAAAAATTGTGATAAGCGTTTCATGATGCTCTGAATGCAGAGATCCAGGCATGGCCTAACTGGAAGCTTGTGTCTGACTTTAAACTATGCAGAGCATATTTGTTTGCATTGCATCTTCAGTCAATTTTACATGAAAATGGTGAAATCATTAAAGGCAGTGGAAGGTTATTTTTCATATTCCAGTCTTTAAGGAAGCAAATTTTATTTTTGAATGCATTCTGGAGTCATCTCCCAGCTTTAGTTAGGGGCTAGGGTTATCGTTGTTTCTTCTTCCTCTCTCTAGTAGTTGAAAACACGAAGGCAATGTGAATTTAGTGAAAAGGCAAGGAGCAAAGTGTTTGTAGGGCTGCTGAACATTTGCCTAACCTATAAGATACTTGAGGCTGTAAGAAGTAAATTATTTTACGGCTTTATGTTTATTATTTATTTATGTAATAAATAGTGCTTTGCAATAATATTTGTGCTTGTTTAAAATATACTGTTTCTGATGAAACTGTATTTTTGGTCACACTGTCCACAGTCTCATCTAAACCTTTGGTCATGGCCCATTAACCTATTTTTTGTGAGGGTTCAGCAGGATCATTTTTACCCCAACAATGTTAAATTGTTTGCTAGTGACATGCAAGAAAATGTAAAATTACTGTCACTACATCTGTACGAAATGGATATGGTCAAATTACTAATAAGGATGTAGACAACTTGTGAAGTTTGGAATCAGTGTAATTATTTTATGTGTATCTTAAAAGATAAATCCCCCTTGAAATAAAGTGTAATGTTGAAAAAAAAATGGTTTTGTTGAAATTGAGCTAAGTGATTTTGGAAGAACAAATAAAAAAGGAATCCTTGCCTTTCCCTCTTCTCATTCTCCCCCCAATATTGCTGGCCTGGCTGTAAAACAGTTTCTGGACTCTTAATAGCTCTCTGCAAAAAAACCCCACTCTGTCCTTGACTTGGTTGGATGGGGTTTTTTTTTCGTAAGATATCCTAGTAGAAACAAAGAAGTTGTAACCACTATTGCTATACCATGTGTTGGACTGTTTTTATTCATAGATACTATCAGTGAGGGTTTGGAGTGACATGGACTGGGCTTAAGCAAATTCTACTAAGAATGCATAAAACTGTTACATTTGAAAATGGAAGCCATTATTTTGGAATTAAAATGAAAACTTTGGTCTCTGGTAGGTGAAAGGCAGGCTTACAGGCTGATGTGGTGTCTTAGATTTATACTTATTTAGACAAGAAATAGATCATCTGGAAGGAATAGTGGGGTTTTGGTAGCACTGTGTGACGTTTGTATATAGTTTCAGTGTCATGTTTGAAAAGCAGGAATATTTCAAAGTCTAACAAGAATAAGATTGTTAATAAGAGTATTTTATAGAAAGTATTTTCTCATTTCATTTACAGAAACACATTTGATTGTTTTGATGTAGATACTCAAACAAAAATGGTTTCTTTACAGGCTGTTTTTCGTTGAGCTTTACATTTTTACATGCAGAAATATAATGCTATTGTGTATTTCCTCTCTCTTCAAAGTTACATTCTTCTGTCTTCTGGCATCTTTATTATTTTTTAAAGCTGGTTTTCCTGAGAGAGTACTACAGATTACATCGAGATGCAGACAGGGTAACCTAAGCCTTCTCAACATTGCTGTGTTGGCTATTTCATATGCATCTATCAAATCACTTTTTTTTTGCTAAGCTACTCCTCCAAGTTTGAAATTAAAGGGTTCTTCCTATGACTTCTGAGAAAAGTGTTTTATTTCATTTTCTTGGGTTTTTCAATTGATAGGGAAAAAAGTTTTATTTAAATGCCCATTTAACTGCATTTCAGTGTTGGTCAACCAGCTAGATACTCTGCCCCATTCAGAGAAGAAAACTGCTTAAGCAGAGCCCTTCCTATGGAGAGGAAGGACACTGGGTGTCTTTTTTATCTTGCACTTGGAGTCTGTGCATCTCTTGCATGTGATGGCCTGGGCTTGGTTGCTGACTAAAAACTACCTTGTATTTTAAAATCTGCCCTTCTGCTTTAGAGGAATAACACCACTAGTGTTATTGTAGTTAGTGTTATTATATAACCAATGGTGTTATTATAGTGTTCAGAGGAATTGACCACTAGTGTTTTGCTGGTTTCTGCTTAATTATTAGTGATCACTTGCTGAATATGTAATTATTTTTTCTCTTTTCAACTAAACTGATGATATATTTACAGGTTAAGTAATCTTTTAGCTCATGTTAATAAAAAAAGGCGCCTTATCCTAAAGTATTCAGCAGTTTTAAAACAAATTCTTAATTTTAGGTTAGTGAAGACCTGAAAACTGAATTGACTAATGAGCTGTGTGCATCAACTCCTGGCTTCAATCTGTCTAAAGTAAAAGAACAAATGTTCTACAAGGTAAGTAGAAGTTGCTAAGTTCCACAGATCTACATTCATTCTCGCTCAGTTAAATGTGGAGTTACTAATTTTAAGTTTACCTAATACTAACAGTTAATTTAAGTATCTAAAAGACTAATGAGAGTTCCTCTATTTAATGTGAGTATAAGGGTGGAGGGAGGGACTGGGAAAATGAAGGAAGCTTTAAACTACTATTACTGTCTTCTGTCCTCTTCTGCCATCCCTTACTTTTGCCACAAAAATGATCTTAAGTTTTAATGTTTCCCAGACAAATTACTTAATTTGCCTGTCTGTAAGACTGTTCAGGATGGAGACATTCTCCAACATCTACTGCTGAAAATAGGTTTGGTCTGATTGTGTCAGTCTGAAATTCGTTTTGCAAGAGAGCAAGGGGAGAGGAAAAAGGTTTCTAATGTTGCCCACTGATTCTTTGGAGTAAAGTTAGTTGGGTTCCAGATCTGTTTCTGGGACTTTAATGTATATAGCTTACATGAGTCAAAGATTTCAAAGCATCTGAAAAAGAAGGCCAACAGAAATCCATTTTTAAATATCAAATCAGTAAGTGATGAAAAGTGACATAACTGGGTTAATAATTGTAGATACAAACTCTGAAGTAGCTTATTTTGCCTAGTTGCATGACTTTCTGTAAGCAAACAATATTTTCCCACCAAAATAATGATCAGCTACTCCTTAGTCAACATTTAATTTCACAATCTGTGAGTTTTGTCTGGAGACTGTTAAAAGAGAATGACCTAAAGCTTTACTGGTCTGTCTTGAACCTTAGAGCTGTAAACATTGTTACTGCATTATTATGCTATTCCAGAGTGTGGGTTTTTCTTCTTTCTCAGGTTGGACTTGCAGATGCTGTGGATTTATTTAGAGCCAGAAGAGTATTTATTAAAGATGGCTTTGCCTATGTGCCATTTAAGGAAATTGATGTGATTGTTTTGAATAACTATAGGACAAAATTGTCTAAAGCACTGGCGGTAAGTCAGATAAAGTCTGATTTTTACAACTCTTGTTGCACTGTTTGGTGATGCTGTTGTACAATAGCCTTTTGGGATTTTAAATTTATATGCTTCCGTCTGGGGAGAATACCAGAAACCTTATTTACAAGTACTACCAGCACTAAAAATGTTTATTGTGAGCTGAGTGTTCATTAAATTTAAATGGTATTTAGCATATGATGTGCATTCTAAAGAAATTTCTCCTAGAGGATTTTAAAAATTGTTTCTCACTGAGATAGTAATACGGCGTTTCATTCAACATGTTACTCCTATGCACACAACTGTTTTTTCTACTTGTATGTGTCTTTTCTCCCACAACATTTCGCAACAGCTTTTTTGTTGGAACAAGTAAAATAGTTGTGTGGTTTTTTTTCTCTTTGTTCTGTTAGTAAGAACTGAGAATAACCATTTGGTTAGAGCATGATGCTAGTAATGCCAAGGTCATGGGCTCAATCCTTGTACAGGTCATCCACTTAAGAGTTGAACTTGACGATCCTTGTGGATCCCTTTCAACTCAGAATATTCTGTGAACTGAAATGAGGATAAGCCAGAATGTCAGGCAAGAGTAAAGTTTTTGTTATATGAATATTTGAGGTAGCACATTTAGTTAGGACATACAGTAAACACTGTATGTGAATGTCCTTCTGTTAGTAATTTGGTGATCAATTCAGGAATTTCTAGTTTTACAATATGAGACTCTTCACAGGATTTAAAAGTTGGTGATCATGTCTAATGCACAAAATTTTAGTCCTGGACAATGCAGCATTGAATAACATGAAGGCCATTTGGATTGCTTTTAAAAAATGTTTTCAAAGAGTTGTTTTGTTATGTCACATTAATACCAAAGTTGACTATGAACATTTAGTAAACAAACAGTGGGAAGTAAAAATGCATTCCTTTATTGTATTAGAAAATAGCGTACTGGAATCTTACTAATTTTGAATATAACTGGAGTCTGTGGAATTATTTAATGTACAGTGGAAATTGTGATAGTCTTATTGAACATTTTCATTAGAACTCTAATACAACTGCAGCTAGAGATATCTGTGAGTTGATGCATAATCTTGCTGAAAGCTGGTAACACTTGTGTGGGATTTAAAAACAATGAATGTATTCTATAGAAATGTGGGTAAGTACACAGGTTATCTGCATTTATTCAAAGTACTTTTGAGAAGCTTTGTGGACTTCTGGAATTTGCCTCTTGTGTGAATAGCTGAGAAGTTTGAAAAACAATAAGAATTGCAGTGAGTAGGCTTCCTGACTTTTTAGTTTGAGCAGAAATCTAAAACTTTCTTAAGAACACACTATCTAACATATTATTCATTTAAGCCAGATTACTTTCTTAAAGCCAATAGCTGCTTTATAGGAAAGAAGTACTTTATGTTATGCTTTGTAGTCATGGTTTAGAAATTTGAACACTCGTGATCTAGGAAAACTATCTTCTACAGAACTGCTGTATTTGAAGTTATTGCAGTATTTCAGGTTTGCATTAGTCTTTTAATATATAAACTTTGTTTATTTAAGTTCACCATATTTTCTGAGTAGGGAATAAAAGAAGATTAGTAATTTCTGTCCTATTCCAAAGCTCCTGATTGAACTTAGGGGGTTTTGATTACTAGTTTAGTTTGAGAAACTGTTGAGTAAACTGTTTCAGCTAATTTTAGCCAGCAGAGTGTACTGGTGATCAATGCTAGGAATATTATTAATTTTAGTCTTTGGAAATGAAGGCCGAAATTCTAGCATGTTTTACAGAGGTCAGTCTAAGATTACTCTCTTACACCAGAGGTTTAACTGAAGTGTGATACTTGGTAGCTGGATACCTAGTGTAGTTTTCACTGGAACAAAACTATAAACATAATTACGTTTCAGTGAAACTGTAAGAATACACTTTTAAAGAAAGGATTGGGTGTCTACATATATAAATCCAGAGGATAATCTTTAACAATTTTCCTCAGCCATACCTGGACTGAAGAAGCAGAAGTTATGGCTCAGTAGCACAATTCCAGTATTCTTTGTGAAAAGTACTTGTTTGATCTAGGCCCAAGTTCTGTAAGTACAGGGGGTGTAGCTGTGCTTTTGTAGGACATGGATGCTTGTTTGTGTCTGCTGCAGAGAAGAAATCAGCCAAGAGATGTGTATCATTTCAGGCACTCTGGTGATATAGAGGTCTTCATGACTTTGCTCAGAAGTTGTGCATCATGGTCAGACTTAATTAAGAGGTAATAGAGCCTTGAACATCATCACCTGTTCTGTTATTTAATTTGTCTCTTAAGGAATCTATTTGATAACATTACCACTTTGGTAAGCATTACTTGTGTGTTCTTTTGGGAGTATGTTTTAGTGGTTTTGCAGCATCTGGCTATTTGCACTTTGTTCTCAGCACTTTCTAGTGGACAATCCTTGTATTAGAATTTGAGAGTTAAAGACCATAATGGTGTGATAATCCGAATTAGGCTTGAATGCTATTTCTAAAGAAGGGGTTCATAAAATTAGGTCAAAAACTTGTATCTTCTGTTGGGTATTTTGACTTTGCTGCGTTAAAAACTGTCTGGATGGCTGGGTCCAGTCTGTGGTGGTGAACGGTGCTGCAACCAGTTAGTGTGTGGTCACTAGTGGTGTTCCCCAGTGCTCAGTATTGGGCCCAGTCCTGTTTAATACCTTTATTGATGATCTGAATGAGAGAATCGAGTTTACTTAGTAAATTCACGAATGACACCAAGTTGGGCGGGAGTGTGATCTGCTGGAGAGTAGGAAGGCTCTGCAGAGGGCTCTGGATATATGGGCAGAGATGAGTGGTATATATGAGGTTCAACAAAGCCAAGTGTTGGATCCTACACTTGGGTCACAACCAGCCCTAGGCAGTGCTACAGTCTTGGGGCAGAGTGGCTGGAAAGTGGCCCAGGAGAAAACAGCCTGGGGTTGCTGGTCGACAGTAGCTGAACGTGAGCCAGCATGTGTGCAGGTGGCCAAGAAGGCCAGTAGCAGCCTGGCCTGTACCAGCAAGAGTGTGGTCAGCAGGACCAGGGAAGTGACTGTCCTCCTGTACTCAGCACTGGTGAAGGCACACCTTGAGTGCTGTGTCCAGTTCTGGGCCCGTCAATTCAGGAAGGACATAGAAGTGCTGGAGGGTGTCCATAGAAGGTTAACAAAACTGGTGAAGGGTCTGGAGCACAAGTCCTGTGAGAAATGGCTGGGGGAGCTGGGATTGTTTAACCTGAAGAAATGGCAGCTTGGGGGAAAGTTATTGCTCTCTCCAACTGCCTGAGAGGAGGTTTTAGCAAGGTGGGGGTCAGTCTCTGCTTCCGGGCAATTAGTGACAGGATGAGAGGATGTAGCTTTAAGCTGCACCAGGGGAGGTCCAGGTTGGACAGCAGGAGGAATTTCTTCATGGAAAGGGTGATTAATATTGGAGGGGGCTGCCTACAGAGGTGGTGGAGTCACAGTCCTGGGAGGTGTTTAAGGGAAGATTAGCACTCAGTGCCATGGTCTAGTTAATGTGGTGATGTTTGGTCTCTGGACTTGATGATCTTACAGGTCTTTTCTAACCTAATTGATTCTGTGACTTTGGCCAATACTTCTGGTTTTGACAGTCTGCTGTAAACTTCTAAGGGACAAAATACCCTGATTATAGATAGTGGAAAGATGGTATTTCAAGCATGTTGTTTTGAGGAATCTTTCTTGCAGCTCTCATTAGTGGTGCAGTTCTTCAGTGTTAGAGCAGCGTAGTTTTTCAATGTGGGTTGTTAATGCAGTATTATTGATTATTGTACTTGGTGCATGTTTTGTCTCTTGGAGCTTATTTGGTGCTACTGCAAGAAGTCCCATTCACAGGTTTTTGGAAGGAGTTATGCCTACACAGGAGTGATATTATGGAGAAGGCCTGCCCTGTCTTTTCCAAGGTGCTCTGAAATTGTACATCTTATGGGAATGTGTTGTGCTAAAGTTGTTCTTCCTGGGTCTCCAAAGCATTGAATAATTTGGGTGGTTGCCTAGCCTTGTTAGATTACTCACTACATAGCAGATGTATGTCACCATCCTGCACGTTACAGAGTGATTCTAGTTGGGAGGAATCGAATGAGTGTGAATTGATGTGTTGACACTGAGCTTTGAGGGAACAGTAAATAATTCATAGCACTGACTTTTTGAAAAAGTTTTATGTTGACGCTGGCAGAAATTCAGTTCAGTCAGTTATGCTTTAATCACTTACTAGTCAAGCCCATGAAGCACTCAGATGTTCTCTTTCATCATTTCAAAACAAGTTTGACATCCCAACTGTGGCTATTTCTTGAGGCTTTATAATAGGGGGAGTTGATGTTAGTCAAGCCTTCGTGGCAATTTCAAGTGCAATTGAAGACATTACTTTTATGTGTGAAATCTATACTGCAAAGGACTTTTTAATGTATTCTCTGACCCATTTGGTAGTAAATAATTTCTTTGTGCCATTAATGATGATTAAACTGTAAATAGCTTAAACATTTTCTGTAACAACATGTGAGCTGTAATGTTAGCTCTACAATTGTTTTAAAACTTAACACAATTTGTATTCATAAAAGTTTGCTTTATGTTTTATTAATGAGATTTCACTGTCTTTATGCTAACATACAAAATTATGGATCTCTTATTTGAGGAAAGGAAAGTAGTTTTAATTTTTTCTTTTTTTAAATCAGAACATTTAGCTTAGTGTCATGGCTCAGACCTGCAGATTCCTATAAGAGCTGTTGTACTCAGTACTACACAAAGGAGGATTGCTTCAGAGAAATCTGAAGCCATTGGAGCAGGTGGAGAGTTCCTGAAGGAACTGCAGCCTGTGGAGAACCCATGCTTGGGCATTTTTGTTTTCCTGAAGGACTGCATTCCATGGGAGAAAGCACATGCCAGAGCAGGGGGAATTGTGAGCAGGCAGGAGCCATGGAGAGGAGCTGTTCTGGACCCATCACAGCTGCCCCTGCTGTCCACCCCCTGCTGCTCTGGGTGGGAGATAACGGAAGCCTGGGGTGAAGGAGCACAGTGCGGCTGGGAGAGAGGGAAGCAAAGGTGTCATCTTGTTTGTCTCTGCTCCTCACTACCTGAGTCTAATTGACAGTAAATGACATTAATTTTCTCCAGGTTGAGTGTTTTCTTGCAGTGGTAATTGCTTATCAATCTCCCTGTCTTTGTCAGCAGCTGGGTGAGAGTTTGGCCCTTAGGTTGTGGTGGGTTATCTATGGCTTTTCTTTCAGTATTTTGTCACGAGGCTTGTAGTTCTGCTGAGGTTGGATACTGGACGAAAGGAGGTTCAGCACTCTTGTTCCAGCTCCCAGAGTCGTGTTACCTTCTGTATTTGCTGGGCTCCTTCTCTGAAACAGCTCTTCGATAAATTCAAGATGTGTGGATCCTAGATACTGAAAAACCTGGCTCTGACTGGGATGCCTCGATTAGTGTTTGTATCAAATAGATTGAATCATGATGTCATTTTACCGTAATAAACATTACAGTTCAAAAAATACGTTGTCCTAAAGTTTTAGTGCATTTTGAAGAATACATTTTGAAGCCATAAGGTGATGCTTGAGAATGTGTAAATATTCCTGTCATGTGAGTGCTTTTATTGTGCATTGAAGAGTTTATTTTACAAAGGCCTGTAATTATCGATGATAGCATAACTGAGCCATAGATTCGTCATACTTGTATTTAAATCCTGCCCCTTTTTTTGCCTAGCAATTGAAGTAATAACTTGGCTGATCTCTGAATTTTAACTGTACTGCAGAGAAGTTGCTTTTTGGAAAACATTTTGTCAGAACATTATATAGGATCTAACCGTCTGCAAATTAAAATATAGACTGGAAATAGCACAAATTGGTGCCATGAGAAATTGATTCCAGTGTTAATACATATGATCTTGATAGAACGTGTTTCTTCCTAATTTAATATCTGCACTTTGAAGTATGATCTTGTGTAATCTGACAAAATGTCTACAAATAAAATTGTTGGGTTTTGAGAACTTGGTGCAAAAGGAGGACCTTAGTGATGTCCTCTAATTTTGTATATTTTTTTATTGATTCCTTTCCTGATTTGGCATGTAATCTTTTAAATAGTTAGAAATGGGGATTAAGTAGGTTGCTTTACTAATATTTGAAACGATTTGTCCTTTAAAATGAAATATTAATCAAATAAATATGCTATTTTGATTGATTTATGCTATATGTTCAAAGAACCTTCTAATTTGGGAAAAGTATCAGTATACATAGCACCATCTGTGAAACATTTTATTCCTAAAACACCTACGTTTTTAAGCAGTGAAGCAGAAGGCTTTATGTGGTGGCATTAATGTTGAGAAAGTATGATTGATGATGGTCTTGTCACTTGAAATTCATTTCAGGTGTTGTGTTCCCAGTGTTAACTTAAAGTAATTCACTGTAACATAAATGGATGATTTTTATAATATGCACATACAAGGTTAGTAAGGTAATAACTTTGGCAGTGTAAGGTAAAACGTGATTACGGTGACTTTGTTCTCTGAATCTCTCAGTTAAAGTTTACAGTGAGAATTTTGCAGAGAAGCAGGTGGTCTTCATTTCTGAGTATTATATTATAAGGTCATTGTCTAAGGCATAGGTCGACTGAATAAAATAGTGGTATTTTGAGTGGGAGAAGTGATATTAAGGGAAATGACTTCAAGAGTGTGTGTGTCAAGAGAAGACTGAAGTTCATATGTGGAACTGTTACTGGACTTTCCTTTGTGGGCTTTTTTCTTTTGCCGTTGTCTCATTGCTGTTTTCTAAAATACATCCTTCGGTGTTTTATCTCCTCTACTAATTGAAGTACATGTGTTCCTTCTAGAGACCACATAGATTGCTAGCATAAAGTAATTACAAATAATATTAGGAGGCTGAATGAAATTTGACTGTATTCAGTATTTTTCTCTTGGCTTCTTGCATCTTTAGTACAGATTATAAGACTTTGTTAAGTACTAAATTGGCAGCATAAACAATTGCTGTGGTCTCTGCCTGGTCCTTTCTGGTTTGATTTGTATGGAAATGCTTCAATCTTCAAATCCACGTCAGTATTTCATGATTGTCAAGCTAACAAAACAAGATTTGCAGTATTTGAAGCATGTGGAAGGCTTGCTTAACAGTTAACTTGTTCCACAAATTTCAGAAAAAAATTGGAATTGAATATATTACAATTTTATTTCCATGTTGCATGATAGATATGATAACCTGGAAACTCATCAGTTAATATGGTGCCTGTTAAATGTCATTTATTAATATGCTGGTAACAGTACTTTGAGAATGATGCACTATAGTCCGTGAGAAAGAACTTGTGCTGGTTTGACCCAGTGTGAAACAAATCTGATTGCTTAAAACAGTTGATGGACAGTTATTTTAGCCACTTGGCATTCATGTGACGACTCTGTGGAAATATGTTATAAAAAACCACCCAGGAAGTAACTCACTTGTTCTCTGCCGCGCTCACGGGCGGCAGGAGGAGGTTCTCGGGGCCCACGGCCCGGGGGGCCTGGCGGGGGGCCCCGGCCTCACCCCCACGGGTCCTGCTCCATCTAGCTCATTCCATCTGACCCACAGTGGAGACCGAACCAGCCCGGCTCAGCTGCAGCCCGGAGACTGCTTAAGGAGAGAGAGAAACTGCTTCACCCCCCTTCGGAGGCAGAAGTGATGAGATCAAAGCGCGATTAGTGGCAATAAATCTGCTGTGAGCCATCATCAGCTAATTACGGCCATAAATCTGCCGTGAGCCGCCGGGACGAATGGCACTGGGAGGGGGGAAATGGGGAAGAGGCAGCACTCACTTTGCCGATATTAACCAGACGCAGCATGGCCAAGAGGGAGAGAAAAGCAGGCGGTATTATTCTGATGTGAACCCCCACAAATACTTCTGTAGGCATTTTCTGCAGATATTAACCTCGTCTCCAAGCCAGAGAGAAAGTGAAAGCAGTCACGTGAAGGAGTTAAATATGGAGACCAGCAGACTACTGAGCAAGAAGACGGAAGTGACAGGAAGTGTCAGAGAAGAAGCCATTTTCTTTCTTTCTGTAAGACGTGTGATCTGGAATAGAACCAAACTGAATTTCTCTGTAATCACAAAATATGAGACATGGGGGAATTTGGAATTCATCAGCCTAAGATAACATTTTATGCCTGAGCAGATGAAGTTTGCAGCCTTTGGAGATTATGAGTAAAAGCAGGAGACTGTATTATTAGTGCCTTTAGGCTGGAATGACTTATTCTTAAATGTTTAACCCCATCAGACTTTTCTTGTGACCCACAAACTGCCGAGAGTATTGTGGGAGAGAGGATACACCACTGCAACACCTGGGCAGGCTGTGGTGTTTTTCCTGAAGGTTTGGGACCACGCTGAAGACACTCTGTAGGAAGCTATCTTCTGTGGGATGGATCCCACTACACAACAGAAAGAACTCTTCATCCCATTGAAGTGGCAATAAGAACTCTTAATCATAAAAGATCAGAATCTCATGTTTATGTTCTTTACGTGATCAGTAAGGAAGATTGGGGATGTATTGGGAAGATAATGATATTTGTATATTATGCCTTAATACTTTTATTATTTTATTCTTTCTATTCTTAGTAGTAGTTAGTGAATAAAATTATTTAATCATTTTTTCAAGCTTGCAGCCTGTTTTTGCCATCTCACCATCCTCTAAAGAACATAGCATGGAAGTCTGGAGTTTGCCTCCAGGTTAACCCTTGACAGAACTATAATGGCATATGCAGTTGGTGAATAAACAAAAGTCTGGATCTCAGGATGACACTGTTACAAATTTGCATTTTCTCCTAATTATTTTCTTATGGCCTTCTGTGACCCACAGCCAGTTGCTATGTGATAGCTGTAGCAGTATCTGTTTGGAGGTGATTTCATCCACTATGCTCTGACTTAGCAAGTTTATGGAGCAGGCAAAAAGAAATGGATTGAATCACTAAAAATTGTGATGACTGCCTCTCCAATTACATGATTTTTTCCCACACATTTTTCAATGAAAGATGGAGAGTGGCTATTCTCCTGAGTAGTGTTATGATATCCTAAGCCAAGGAATGTACATTGCACATGTGATGCTAACATGGTCTTTGCCATTTCTACTAATGATAAAGATTGGTTGACCTTTGGGGGAGGACTAAATTTTAAATCCTTTTTTCAGTCAGAAGGAAAAATGGGAAATTATATCAGTAGATCAAAATCAGACATGAAATAAGCTGAACACCTGATAGTCATATCAGGTCACACTCAGTTAATTAATGTATAGAATCTTTCTAGAGGTTGGAGCACTCCTTTAAGCTGTGTCAGAATAAAGTATGCACAAGTTTTATCTCAGCAATGCCTTTGCCAAAGAGAAATTCTACTGTAAGACTAATTTTAAAAAGCCCCACTAATTTTAGTGATTACACAACTCAAGTGTTTTGAACTCTTTTAAGAAAAAAGTAGTAGTATGCTTTTTGAACTTACTGAATATTTATTTTCAGACTTTCAAATACAAAAATACAAATGAAGTGAGTATTTTTAGAAATGCTAGTCACTTTCAGTTTTGCTGCAGCTGATTTCTGGGTGGTCTCATTGTATGACTTTCCATTTTACTGCAGCTTCCCAAAGGAAATTTCATCTGTTAATGTATTACTTCTTCAATTGCTAATTTGCATATCTGTGCTAGAGAGGAAGTTGACTTTTTTTGTAATTCTTGTAAATTAAGATTATTTGTAAGAATAACTTTTTCCTAGTAATAGGAAAGCAGGTTATGATTTTATCAGAACTTTTACAATAAAATCATACCCTGGTGTCTTATGGACAGTCTGTATAGGCTATCACTGGAATTCTTGGAGTTCTGTCTTTCTTAAATATTGGAAACATGATTTAATTAGGCTGCAAATATGAGCTGAAGTAGTTAAACTTGGCTCTAGTAGCATTGGGGCCTGTTGGCGTACACTGCCTACTCCCCTCCCTTCCCAGCTGTGACTTCGTTTTGCACCTCTGGCTTGTAAAGAAGCAGTTCCTTATTTGAATGATGACTTGTCTCCAGGAAAGCATCAGGTGCCTCTGCATTGCCTGTGCTCTGCTGCCAGGCTCCTACTGGATCATCGCTTTCCTTCTAGTGGCCAACAACTTACCTGCCTCAGGAGAGTACTGCTGTATCCCTGAGTATCTTGACTGCAGGGATATGTTTTAAAGTAGGGTAATCAGTATCTTATGCTCAACTGATTCTGGTTGGCCAGTTGATTTGGGGTTCTTTAGATTGAATTTCTTGCTGGATTATTCCATAGATCCTATGTGGGTTATATATGTTTGGTAGTGTGTCAAGTGTAAGTATATACGTAAATGTTTTGTATCATCTCCTCTGTCTGAGGATGTTTCATCTGTCTGAGGGAGGAGGCAGTAGATTTCTAAAATATAGGGGTTTTTTTGTAAAAATGGATTTTGGAAGGTGATGATGTATTTGGAAGTCTCCAGCTCTGCGTGAAATTTTGTAAAATCTTGCATGTTCTCTGTAGTTTTTTCCAGGGACACTGAATGAGCTGTCTAGTGTCTGATTTGTAGAAAGGCAGAAAATAAGATGAAGTAGCAGGGTAAAACAGACCAATGAAGATACTCAGTTTCAATTTACATGTAGCTTATGAAGGATCTTTTTAGCTACATTTTTTTCTGTATTTATGTAAACAAATTCCTTTTCATCTAAATACTAGTATTTTTCTGTTTGTAAGGATTGATGTTTAATTTAAATAATCTGTAGTCTTGAACAAACATCAGAAAGCAAAGGTCTTTTTATTACCATCTGTCACAAGTTAAACAAAATGACATGGTTTGTTAATGACTGCAGCCTTTGTTTATATATGTACATATGAAAGAAATGGATTAAATTTGCATGTGCTGCTTAGAGCTTTTTAAGTAATAGAAAACCCCATGGCTTTTCCCTGTTACTTTCCTAGTTATGGTGCCAAAGTGAGGTGAAGGTTGTTCTGTTACCAGATTTCTTAATCTCAGATGTTGTTTATGTTTCTTTTTACTTCATCCTTTTGATTTATAGACAATAAAAATAAATTTAAAACGTCGAAATCCCAACACACTGCCCCCCCACCCTCTCTCTTTAAAACTGAAGTGTGAATCGGGAGAATCCTCTTTGGGGACGATGAAAATGTTGAATTGCTTTTTTTCAAAGTGAGTAGAATGCCCCTGGTTGTCAAAGTAAATGAATAAAACTATTAATCACTTTTTACTCCAGATGACAGGCTTTTAAACTAAATTTTAGAAGAGTCAAGTCTCCGAGGCACTACTGTAGAATGCTAGGCATGTGACACCCCTTGGTGATAGAAAGCAAATGCCTGTTTATCAATAAAAGTTGATATTGCATGAGCAAGTAAGTAAAAGAAATATAACAAGAGGATATAAACGAAAGAATAAGAGCTATGAATTAATTTAGGATATATTTAAATTTAAAATCATGCTCATCTGTCACACAAAATACATTTTGCTGTGTTAAATATTTTAATAAGTGTGATTGCAAAGGCAAATTACACTATTTCTTTTGCAATTTGCTTCTAAACTTTACTGAAAATCCTTCTCTAGATTCTTTCTACTGAACAAATGAAAATCTTGGGATTAATCTGCTTCTAAATTTGGTGTGTTCTCTGATGTTCCTGTGTAAGAACAGGCTTTGGAGAGGAGGTATCTTGATGCCTGTAGTTACTTTCTCTTTCTTCCCTCTCAGTACTTTTATCACTCATAGTACAACTAGACAATTTTAGACTAACCACTTTTGAATACTAAGTCCAGTTGGACTTTTGATCTTAAATTATTTCAGGAGGAATGAAGAGGGGAGTGTAGTGGATCATCTGATGATGTGCTTTGCCTAAGTTTAGGCTGGAGAATAACTCCTGATTTTCATTATTAGTACCCTTTCTAGTGGAAAACTATTAGGCATTTTTAATCTACATATTCTTCTTATGTCATAGGATAATGCTGTTAGAGCCTGCAGTGAGAACAGAGATGACTGAACTAATAATTAGAGAGGCAATAATAAAAAATTCTTCCAAGCTGCATGTTTTTTGAACCAGCACTGTGTTTAGATCTGTGACTTTGGGAATTCATAATGGTTCCAAGATAATGGGTAATTCCTGTGGAATGAAGTCTACAGTCTAGTACTTGGCTCTTTGAAGAGTTCAATTTTTTTTCATGAGTGGATGTGGAAATTTGAATTCAGTTGTTGCAAGGATGAATACATCGTACAGAGCATGAGCATAAACCTGTGCTCTCCTGCTGAGGGATTAAGAAGTAGATGTGGAGTAGCGGAGAATGGAAGCTCCTCGCCTGCTTGGCACAGGGTGCTCTGCCAGCAGGTCTGTGCAGAAGCTGTATGAGGGTCTTTGGGAGCACTTCTTTCAGGTGGATGACTTTTCTCTTCCCCAGGCATGAATGCTATTATGACCACAAGAAGGATATTTGAAAAAAAGAAATCAATTTTATTTTATTTTATAATGTCTTTTGCCTTTGTGATAGTGTCTAGAAGCCACAGAGAACCTATCAGGAACAGAAAAGAAGCAGCTTTTGTTTTTGTGTGTGTTGGTTTTTATTTTTAAGACATGGTTCACCATAGAAATTTAATACTTTGTGTAGCAGATGGTAACGTACTCTCATCTGACAAGTGATTACTCTCAGGTCAGGATTAGTTCTTCAACTTTTTTCCTTACCTTTTTTTTCTGAATTTTAGGTAGCACTATTAAAATCTAAGTCACAGTCACCAAGAATATCCCTGGCCACTGATGAATGTTCCTTCAGCTACTTAAATGGCATAGCAAAAGCAACCTCAATGGGATTATGTGATGCTGTTGCTTAAACTTGCAGTACAAGCGTTGCAGTTCGGATTTAGTGTAGTTCACATCTAAGCAAACAATAGGCTCAGTGTGTGCCATCTAAGGGCCCTGGCAGCAGAGAAGGTCAACAGTACCTTGGGCTGTAACAACAGAAGTGTAGTAGGTAGGTAAAGAGAAGAAATTACCCCTTTACTTGACACTTGTTAGACCACATTTAGAATATTATGCCTAGTTTGGGAGCTCACAGTACAAGAAAGATGCTGATAAACAGGGGCAAGTGTAGTAAAATTCTACCCTCTATGTTTTCTGCCTGTCTTTACTACCAAAGTTGAACCTACTGCTTACCAGATTTTCAGGTCTTTTCCAGAAGAGCTGTTCCCCAGTGAATTGGCCATCATCCTGTACCATTTTGTCATAGGTACTGGGCTTCTTAGTTGTGCTTGGTGAATTTCAATTACAATTGGTCACCTAAATTTCTCCTGCAGCCAAGGGATGTGGGTGGCACAACACGGGCTGGAAGCCCGGGCTGCACATGCAGTGTAGCACAGTCCAGGCTTGTGCCTAATCAGGTAAACTGTTGATGGAATCCTTAGCTCCATGCTTTTTACTAGAGTGATCTGGTTAGGATCACTCCAACCTTCCAAAAGCTTTTCACCCATCAAGTAGTCAATTTAACCTGGATTATAAAGTTGCATCTTAGATATAGGAATCCTGTATCAAAAGTCTTGTCAAAGCCAAGACAAACAACATCCGCTGTTCCTTAGTCACAGATGTACTTATTTTTGTCTCAGCCAGGTTGGTTAAAAACAAATGAATTATAAGTGCATTTCAAGAATGTCATGTGACATGTCACAGTCTCTGTGACTTTCCCAGGGTCTGAAGTGAGATTGTCTGGCTTGTTGTTCCCTACCCATCCTTATTGCTCTATCAGAATATGGATGGAGGACTTCCCTTTGAGTCATCAGGATCCTCTCCTGACTGGAGCGGCCTTCCAGCAGTGAAGGAGAGTGGGTTCATAACTTCAGCTCAGGTACATCCTGTCAGGTACATACCCTCAGGTACATCCTGTCAGGTTTCACAGACTTGCATGAGAGGACGTTTCTTGGTAGATCCCTTATGTGGTCCTTTTTGACTACTTGGTGGTTCTTTGCTTCCTTAAATAATCTTTATGAGGCATAAATGTCTGGAAATATGTCAGTAAAGATGAGCAAAAAATGTAGAGGTTAGAATCGCTCTCAAACTTGCATTTGTCTCTAATTTGTGCCATTACTCTTAGAAGCTAAAATACTTAAGATCTAATTGATTTCTGTTTACTTTTGGAAATTTGGAAAGTCAATACATAATATTCCTTTTTTTGTTTACTGTGCCCTGCCACTTGGCAAACATAATTAAACTATGCACTTTTAATATTACTTAGAAATGCTATAGCAATTGTATTTTAGTGACTGCATAATTGGACTCAAAAGTTTTCTGTATTTGTAAGATTCACAAGGAAGAGTGTGAGAATTTCTAAATACTTTTGGGTAATTCTGTCAATTTTAAAGTTAGATTTTAATTTTTTTTCCTCCTGAAGTCTTCATTCAGCTCTTTAAAGTGAGCTCTTGATTGCATTGTTTTCTGTATTGGGCTTGAATTCAATTAAACTTCCACTTTCAAAGAAGCAAGCTCAGACAAAATGCTAAAAATCAAATGCTTCGCATGAGTTTTCTCTCCAGGTTGCTGCAGTCCCACATCTTAACGTCCTGTGGTCCAATTGGATATTTTGTCTACCAAATGTGTGGAGTAGCTTTATCAGCTTCATGTTTTGTGAGCTGACTCTTTGTAAGCCGCGGCGGCAGCGTTAGTTCTGGTCAGCACACAGGTGATGCGGCGAGGTCTGGGAGAAAATTCTGGCCTGCCACTGCGTCTGGTCTGGCTTACACTGAAGCTGCCCGTGCGTTTTTCCTGCGGCGCGGGTGCCCGCNGGGAGCGCCGCACGCGGGAGCGCGGGGACAGCGCTCCTGAGGCCTCTGCTGTGGATAGCGGTGGCCGTCTGTGGGAGGAGGTGGGACACGGGCTGAGCTCTTGGGTCTAAAGCAACTCGTGCTGTGTCTGGACTAATGCAGAATGTGTAGAAATGAGGTTGGTTTTATTCCCTTGGTATGCACCAAATGCAAATAAGCGTTTCATGAAATGTCATTAATTTTTACTTCTGTGATTAATTTACCTGCATCTGTCAGTATGAACTAATAAGCACAAGTTAAGAAATAATCAACATTTAAAAATTCTGTTGATGTCTTAACAGTATGTTCATGTCATTCACTGTGAATCTGCATGTCATTCACAATTAGTAGGCTTCTGTGTATTTGTGATCTGTAGCTCAATCTGTTTTTTAATCTGGTGCATTCAAAGTTTTCAGTGTCTGAAGTAATATTTTGTTTTGTCCATGATGTTATGACTATATGGGTTAACCTTTCAGTCATTAGACTTTATTCCGTAAGATTCAGCATCAACTAACCCAGGTAGCTGACCATGAATGAGCAATTACATTTTTCTTGTTAATTATTGTTGAGACTGCTTAGCACTGATTTCTATGGTCAATTCCTTGTTCTTATTTTCTTTTATTAGTGTCTTAGTTAATTTTCTTTCCGATTTCATTGTATTCTTACTAAATGGGCACGTGTTCCTTTTTAAATAATCTGTGTTAAAAGCTTTCCATCCTCTTTAGAAGATGAGTGATACTTTCTCTCTGAATATTTTTTTACCAACTACTGCTGATCCTGGAAAATAATGCTATTTGAATTTACCCATAGAGCAGAAAAGTGTTACTAATTTGCTAACTACTCATTTGTTTTGAAAACTGCTTCTGTTTTCCATTTCTTTTCAGCTTTTTGGGATTATTACTTGAGCATTTTCTCTCAAGTCTTCTATAACCTGCAATACTGCAGATGTATTATCATCAGTGGACAGCTGGGTGTAAGAGTCATCCTGTGTTTAGAGCTTTGTTTTTTGCCTTAATGTGATTATATTCATCACACCTAACCTTAATATGACTAGTATTTTAGTTTAAGATCTCTCTGTGTGTTTGATTTTTTTCCCCTGCAAACATTGTGTGTTGGATCTCTCTAGATACCATTTTGCCAGTTGGATATTTAGAGCGTTGTCCTACATTCGATGTCATGTGAAGAGCTCAGCCTATTCTTGGTGCTCTGGAGCCACAGTAGCACAGGGGTTCAGTCCCAGATTTTTATGCTAGTCAGCACTGCTATGAAATTTCATGTCAGGTTCCTTGTAGTAAAGACATATTTCAGGTTTTAGCTAATATCTCAAAATTATGTTTAAAACTTTTCAAGGAGAGGATGTAGCATCTAACAATCTTACTTCTCCCAGACTTGTGTTCTATTTGAATTCTCTTCATTGTCAGATCTATCTTATGTTGAGTCATGTGTTCCCTGCCTGGCAACAAATCCAATTCTGCAGCAAGCTTAAAAAAACCAGACTTTACTATAGGCTACAGTAACAGTAAATAAATAAATGAACCATGTTGCTTGCTCTTGGTAGAGCCACAGCCTTAAAAAAAAGAAGTTACGCTGGCTGGTAACTGTGCAGCTCACTGCAGAGATAACAGAATTAGTGACACGTGGCTCTATTACCTTCAACACCACATCTATGTTATGCCAAGCTATGACTGATAACTCTGAGAAGTAGATGAAAGTAGTAACAGAGGCAGTTCCATGCTAACATGATGATTTTGTCTTTAGGATTTGTGGTGGTATCTAGTGAAGGCTGTGTGTGTTTAGCACATGTGGAAGCAAGTACTTTCTGAAAATCATTCTACGTATTATGGCTTTTCTGCATGTGAACTTGAATATAGTGTAAACATAGTTCAGATATACTTCAGCTCACGACGACCTGATTTAAATGGCAATCTAAATTTAGGTTGTTTCACACATCAGGAACAAGCTGAAACTGTGTTACTGCCTATGTTGTAGCTGGTAAACCAATGAAGAACTAGAGACTTGAGTAACGAGATATATCAGTTTGTAATGCTTCTGCAGTTGTCTGCTCTTGCAGCAAGATAAAGCAGTAAAATAGCCTTGAAAAATATTTGACACATTTTTTGGCATAATTTGTTTGTAAGGAGCGCTTTCTATATAGCTCAGTTTTGCTGTTTTCCTCCTGTAACAAAGTTTCCTCCTGCAGTTTGCAATGGTCTTTCTCAAAATAATAAAAGTAATAAGGGGCATCGTACTTCCTCAGTAGTAGAGATCTGACTTTATAAATCCTAACCCTGTTAGTGATACCTTTGTGATAAAAATTCTTTCCTGTGTTTTCCAGTTAGCTACTTGCAATTTTAAGCCTTGTTTGTGAAGTTTCAGTCAGAATAGCAGTATGCTGTATACACTTGTGTAGTTCATTGAATTGAAAATATGGTTTAATCAACTCTCATGATTCAGTTATGCAGCATTAAATTAGAAGGCCCCACAGGTGACATCTGCTTAGGACCAGCCATCTGTTTCAAGAAAAAACAGATATCTGAAGGTACTTGGAGCACTTGTAAAGATTTTTTCATGCCCCTTGCTGATCACAGACCCATGAAACTGCAGGTCCATAATGAAGAAGGGCGGTGTCAGGTATACTTACTTAATTATTTTTTTTTTAGAAAGTTAAATTTTATTTATCTACAAGATGAAGTAAAAGGTCTTTGGTATACAAAGTGATTCTAAACCAGCCCTAGAACTGTACTGTTTGAGTTAAAACAAAGGCATTCTGTTTTGCAAGCTAGTCCTAATAAATTTCTCTTTTTCTTACATAAAAAGTTAATCACCATTTGTTGGTGTACCTTACAGTGCATTTAAATACTTGTAATCACTAACTAAGAATTTTATATATATATATATGTAATTTTTATTGTTGTGTTTTATTATCTAAAACTTGAATCAAAATAATATGTAAATTTAGGAAAAGAAAACAGACCTGTCAGTGTAGTCACTGAATTTAATACACTATTAGTTAAAGCAGAGAGTATGTACCACTGCTATGGTCAGACAGTCATTATGGAGAAGACATATGCACTTAATGTTTGAATATTGAAGTTTTGAATGTGTCACTTCTAAAGCAAAATTTGCCTCAGTAATGAACAAGGTGAATATCTTTCTGTTTGCTTATTGTACCTTTTCAAATTACCTGTCAATCCTGAGTACTTTTCTTAAAAAGGTGAAGACTTACCCAATCTTCATTATATCGACTAAGTCATTAACAAATCTGGGGAATACATGAGGAAGATTAAATCCAAACAGTCTATCTCAAACAACTTCAAGTTTATGGGACTTTGATAGAGAATCCTGCGGTTTTTTGTGCAAAATAGACTGTTACGTAAAGCTCTTTCTGTTTTGAGTGGAGGATTTTTTGTTTGGTTGGTTTTTTTGGTGGGTGCGTTTCTCAAGTGTACTTGGTTAACCCTTAGAACTAAGTGAAAAATACTTGCATTTTTATTGAAAACAGATGTAGGAATTGGCAGAATCTTGTTTCTGAGTATCTGGTGATATGCAAAAATTAAGCATTATTTTAAACATCTTTGCTGTGTTTTGGTTCAAAAAGACCCTGAGATGTTTTACCTGATCACTTACTAGGTTTTGAAATGTAATATTTGAGTTAAGCAATGAGGTTTTATGAAGACTATTTTGATTTTTATTTTAAATTTTTTTGTGTCTAGATTTGACTGTTTAGCATGTATAACTTGTGTGTTTCTACCCAGAAGCCCTGAGGGAATCCTTTGTCTTTCCTTGCATGTTGCTTTTGACCTCTCTGACCTCTTTTGGTCTCTTTGACACTTGTTTGTTTGGTGCAAGGTTGGCATATTCTACTATCCAATTGTATTTCCGTAGTGGTGTTATTCTTGAAAATTATTGATCTGGCCCGTGGTAACTTGAATCTGTTGAAAAGAGTTTGAGCAATTGTCAGCTCAAGAGCAAGGCAAATGCTCCTATACAATATCACTTTGTGCTGTGGATAAGGGGGGACTGGTTTGGTGAAAATTGTTATTCTTGTCTTTATCCAAGTTTCAAACTGTCTCAGGCAAACAAAGTTATACAGTCCATATATATGTTGCCTTCTTCATATGGAGTACTTTACAGTTACAACATTCAGTGAAGAACAACTGAAGTTGCAGTGGATGTCAGAGACAGAGCTGAAGTGCCTCTTTCTGAAGAGGTATTTGGCCTTACATGGCAGAAAATGACCTCTTGCTAGATGTTACAAAAGAGCCATTAATCTCTAATACTGCTTCGCTGGTAGTAAGTTTTCTGTACTTCGTGTTTATACATAGATTATTTCATTGAAGAATATGGTAAAAGATAAATTAATTGACTAATTAATAGGAAAATATAATCAAAAAACCTTCATGACAGTATGTCTTTTTGAGCACATGGTTAAGAACATTGCAATCTCTTAAATAAAACACTGCACACTGTTTTTGGTTTACTCTCTTTATACACTCATCCACTGTGTACCACTACGTAGAGCTGGGTAGTGAAATTGGGACTAAAGGAGTGAAGTTGAGCCTGGGAAAAAGAGAAGGGTTGCAGCAAGGTTGTACTTTGTTTTTTTGTTTGTTTCCCACCATCCAGATCTATTTTAATTGTCAATACAGTAACTTTTCCCCAGGTTGAGTCTGTTTTGCCCATAATGGTAATTGGTAAGTGATCCATGGACTTGTAGATCTGTTTTCTCCCATCTTCCTGTTGAAGAGGGGTAGTATGTGAATGGCTGGTGGGAGTTTGGCCCTTAGGCAAACTTTTACCTACTTGACCTCTATGACCAAGTCACACATTCTGCAAGGAAAAGAGAGTCACATCAGACAAATCTCGTGTCAAGCTGTGACTGGTACCATGGACGCTGAACAGGGCACTCCCAGCAAGGGTCAGGTCTTGTCTGTTGGCTTGGCTTCCATTCATAGTGTTTCGCTCTAGGGCTCAGCCTTTTGTGGTGTGGAATGTTCATGAATGAGTCACCTCCTTCTATTCAGGGCTATTATTTTTTATTTATTTATTGCATTCTAATTTAGACACATGGCATAAGCTGTCAGTGGCTTCCTTGGTGATGTTGTCTCTCTGACCTTCTCTGTCTCCAAACCCCACCTGCTGTTGTTACCTGAGGTGCTGTCATTGTTTGGTATTCTGGCACAAGTGTAAGCATGTAAAGCTCTCATGAGTTCATCCATGCTTCTTGTTTTTGTCCTGCCTGTACCTAAACCATTAGAACAGGGCAGATGTCGTCTTTTGGGCAAGTTTACCTGTAAAACAGTCAATCTGTGCTTTCCTCATTTTACCAGTGTATACTGGTATCTTCTAAAGACCTAGAGCTGGACAAATGTAGTTGAAGTCTTATTTTCTGAGTGATACTTCCAAGCAGGCTCAGACAATATGCAGTTGTTTTTGTCACTTATTTAAGGCATCAGCAACAGAAAGTTGGAAATAAAGAAAAATAAAGATGTTTTGTTGCATGTGTTCTTCTGTTTTGACTTAGTGAGTTGACCTTAAAGAGCAGAGTTAATATTTTAGACAAATAATTTCTCATTTAACTTTGCTTTCTAAAACAATGTTGTATACAGGCTGTAAAATGACTGTGATTGCTCTGGCATTTTGTGAGAACTGTTTTCTGCTTTTTCCTAATCTCTTCCATTATCTTTTGCACATAGATGAAAACAATATGATTTTCCCAGCCTCAGTAACCTTACTGTTCTTGTCCCAGATAATTTTTCTTCTGCCTGAGTATTCTGTACAGGCTTAGTTGTGGTGAGGTCACAAATTAGTGTGGAAAGAAAGTAATTTTCTTATGCAAAATGGACAGTGGGGTTTCACATGATTTTCGGTAACCGTTAAAGAAAATGTTGTAAAAAGTGAAATTAAAGAACTGTGCAGGTTTGGAATCTGTTTTTTTATGGTCATAGGGAAGATGCAATATGTTGAGTGCTGTAGGAGATCTGCTTAGGACTTGTGAACACTGTGTTTCAAGAAATAAGAAAGTACCTAATGGGTGTATATAAAAAAGGTGTCACTCATTTCATCTGGTCACAGTTTAGTGAAGGCACTGGAGCCATTTTGGTGCCCAAGGATTATACCAAACCAATCTGCAAAAGAGTTGGGAAGCTGACTCTCATTGATGAGTGATTTTTAAAATTTTTATTTGCTGTTTCTGTGTTGATAAACTACCCAGGACAGGACTGGTATGTATTTGGATCTAGGCACTTCTAATTTTTAATTTTATATAGAACTTATTTTTTTTTATACTATATTTAACAATGACTTTGCTGAACTATGTAGAAAGTAGTTTTTTATGTACTTTATGTACTCTTCCTCTACACAGGTTATTTTCTGTCATGAGAGTACGCTGCAAGTAGTTGTGAGCAGTTTATATCCTTTAGGGCTTTATAATTACTCAGCAACCATGGTGAAACAGATTTGATGCTAGCAGCAAGAGTTCCTTGGCTAATATAAATACTTGAACTAGTGATTACAGCCTCTGATCCTCTGCCAGTAGTAATTACATCCTCTATTTCTCCACCCCGAGGGTGCTGAACTGCTGTAACTTAGGAGGAACCAAACTTCTGCTGTCTGTTGCCAGACACTTGGCCAATACCAGTGTATATTTTCATGGCTCTCAATGGCTCATAAACTGTGGTTTGAAGAGTGTTAGAATAATACAAGAATACAAAGAATATTTTCTAACAGGTTTTGCCTAACAATATGTTGGTCTTGCCTCAGAAAAAGGATACCAGATCTGTTCAAAGACTAGTGCTTAGAGAGTACATTCTTCATAAACACTCTCTTTTTAGTTCTTCCTTTATGTGAGGACATTACTGTAAAGTAGCTTATCTTCTGAAATGCAGTTGCAATACCTGGTTTAGCATTTATTTGGGTTGGTTATTCTTTTACACATTCATCTGACTTAAAAAACTTATATTTTTCTATCCTGTACTTTTGGTTGCTGGAATCCATAGTCTTTTTCAGCCCTTGTGCTGCAGCCATGTGCATGTATTTGTTCAGGGTCTAATTATTTCATTGGTCATCTCACAGTAAGTCCGATGTATTAGCTAATAGGAGCAGCTTCCAGACATTCTTCCAGATGACCAGTAGCTGGAAAAAATACAGGCTTATGAGAGACATGGTTCTAATACTGTTGCTAGTATCCCATTCTTGAAATCTGTCCTTGAAAAGTAGTCCATATACCTCAGTAAGTAGTTAATTGTTATGTCTTTGTCTGCTTATCTTTTCAGTTACCTTGTTAGTTGAGCAGGGGGCCGGTTTCCTGTGGTTATTTTGGTGTTTGGATACAAACTGAAAACTCTGAAAATTCTATTGTAATTGACATATAACATGTTTTCCTTGTAGAATCTCTGCTTTTCTATACAGTTTGTTTTTTGTTTGCCTAGGATTTTTTGGCTTTTCCCCAGGTTGAGTCTTCTCTCAACTATTTGCTGAGAGAAAGCAAATAGTTGTGTCTCTCACCTAATATTTTACTGTGAAACTTGTTAGGACTTAGTGTCTTAAAGATTTTTTTTCTCTATCAAATGTGGTAAGATTGCCTAAGATGGGCAAAAATTATTAATTCTAACACTTAAAGATGAGTGTAGATAGCAGGATCACTCTAACCTCAGATTATTGGTTGATGGACCATTGAGAGAGCAGCTCAAAGCCTTGAGGGAAACAAGATTGTCATATGTGTCATGGAAAAGAGCAAACTTACGGGATATTTGAGGGGACTTGTGGGATTGTGTATAAGTGGTTATGGATCATATTGCAGAAGAGCCAATGGCAGGAAAGGGGAACAAAAGAAATCTATGATAATTAGTCTTGTGCCCAGTGCCTTATCACTGCGGTAATAGCGTAATAAAAAAATCTGTATTAAACACTATTCCTAATTATTTTCCTGGTTGAGGCATGTTCTCTGTTCTCTGTGTGTGGTGCTAGTGAACTTCAGTCCAAAGGAGATGGTGAGTAGTTTCAGAAGTCTGAGATCTGGGGGCAAGATACTGGAGAGAGCAAAGGGTTTGGGAGTCAGTGGTGGAGGGGCTGATGTCCAAGATGTCCAGAGGGAGAGTCAGAGTTTTGAGAGGCAGCCTCTGAGGAGCTCACAGTGTGTGACCAGCTACGAGAGGCTTATGTGCATGAGATCAGCCAACACATGTGAACAGCCTAGACCATCTTGGGTAGTTTCTCTGTGCATGTGCTGTTTGTGTATGTGTGGTGCCTGATGTTGTGTTTGTGGAGTTACTGAGGTGGCCAGCAGTGTCTCCACAGTGTGTGTGTATGAGGGGTACGTGGCTGCGAGGGGCTGGGAAGGAGAACAGCCCTGGGCCTTGAAGCCACCAGCTTTGGCTTCACTTCAGCAGCTTGGTGTGCGCACTTCTGCTCTGAAAGGCGCTGAGCCACAGGCCTTAGTAGGGGTCAAATGGAGGTCCCACTGCCATAGTTAAGTTCTAAGGCAGCAATATTTATGTTTTATAAATAAGTAGCTTTTTTGAAGGCTTGGTTTTTTGCTTCATGAAATTGAGTCCTGAGGGAAGCATTCTTATGTCAGAGTGTATTTGTTTATTCAGAAGATATTTGTAATAATTGTGAATGTAGATAATCAACATTTAAAAAGGGGAATAAGGGCATTGCATGTTGTTGGTATTGCCAGTAGTTTTCCTTAATACAAATGTCCTTTTCTGTTTTGGAAAGAAAATATTTAAACATTAGCTCTTACTCATGTTTGGAAAATATCGTTGCTGTTACTGGCAATTGAGAGTTGAGATGAAGTAAAATGTTTGAAAATTATGATAAGTAGGCTCAGATTAATGCTGGGTTTTAGCAGTATGAAATTTGAGTGCCTGTCATGTTTTTAGCTCTACTCACTAAAGATAAGAATGTAATCACTGGTACTTGAACATATGGGAAATTGGGACTTAAAACTCTTTCAAAGGCAGGCAAGATTTGATTTTGCTTCTTAAAAAAAGTTAATGAATATTGTAAAATATGCGCAACTGAGCAAAAGTATTCCAAATACCTTTTTACTTTTAAAAGATGGATATTTTCCTAAGTTTTAGCAACAAAACAATTTTCAAGCAGAACCACATGTTGAGAGAATAAAAGAATCGAAATTCAAATGCCGCCTTCTGAGTCTTGAAAGTGAGAGATTGGCATCATGCAGGCTGTTGTAATAAAATCTTTTCTATGTTGTTTGTTACTAAAGATCAGGTGTGGAATTCTTAAGGATTACTTAAACTTATTTGAAATTGTGTAGTAAATTTTGTCAAGGGAAAAAAGTAAATATGTGAAGATTTGAGAAGCTCATTAAAAACAGAAAAATGCTTTGCAATAGCATCCTTTTTCCTTAGATGTTAGTGTCTCTACCTTAGTGTTTAAGGACTGAGTAAGAACACAGCCTTGATTAGTGTCCACTTCAGTAAGTAATCCTTGTCCCTAACAACAAATGGTTTCAAAATTTTTGTTAATACTTTTTATCTGAAAGAAATCTAAGAGTAAAATGATGTTGTGTCCAAAATATCTCTTCATTTAATCTTCATGAAAAAGGACTTAACAATCTTGTTAGAATTTGTGTGTACTTGCTAATCATGAGTAAATTTTAAAATTTCCCTACATTGCAGATGAAAATATGGACTTTTGAGGCTGCTTAGAGAATGGAAGTTCTTGTATGGAAAACAGGAAGGCTAGTAGTTCAGAAATATTTGGTACTGGAGGTCTGTATTATATATCGTGTATTTGGTTTCAAACAGCTGTGATTCACAATATGGCTGAGGTGTGAATGCACCTCTGAAAATCATCTGGTCCAACCCCTCAGATCAAGCATGGTCATCTAGAGCTGATTGACCAGGACAGGCCAGGCAGGTTTTGCATATCTCTAGAGATGGAGACCGCAGCCTCCCTGGGAAACCTGTGCCAGTGCTTAGTCACCCTCACAGTGAAAAAATGTTTTCTCATGTTCAGATGGAACCTCCTGTGTTTCACCTTGTTGTCCACATTTCATCTGGTCCTGTCACTGGTCACCCATGGTAATAGCCTGACTCAGTCCTCTTTGCACCCTCCGTTCAGGTATTTATATTCATTGGTACAATCCTCCAGAGCCTTTCCTCCCTCCACGCTGAATAGTCCCAACTCTTGCAGTCTTTCCTCATAAGAGATGCTCCAGTGCCTTCGTCTTTGGGGCCCTGTGCTGTCTCTCTCTGGTATGTCCATCTCTCTTGTAGTGAGGAACTCAGAACTGGATGGATAATCGTTTCCCAGTAGTAAAATCCTGTTACTACTAAAATCTAAATATCTCTTTTGAAGTTCTGTAATAAAACTGATTTATAGCAACTGATTTTTATACCGTAGCAGACATTTGTTTCCAGTAGTGCATAGGGCTTTAGTAATACGGTTTGTAAAGATAAAATATGTAACAGCTTTTTAACTGAAGGTTTTTATGATGGTCTGCATTGATGAAGCCCTGTAGTAGTAATGATGACTATGGAAAATGAGCTTTTAATCAAGTGTATTGGATGGGTATATAGAGAGTTGTTTCTTCTCTTTTTGAGTATATAGTCTTCAGCATTGGAGAGGTTTTGCTAGTGTGATTGTTCTTAAAGCAGTTTCAGAACACAGTGTTGATGCTAGACTGGTGAAGTTCGTGATGGGAAACACCTACCGTGGTTTCTGAGAATGACTTTGAGGGTCTATAATGATGCAATAATAGTCTTTCATGCATTCTAACCAATTGCTTCTTGAGTGGGATTGGCTAGCAACTTCCACTAAGAACAGATTTTATGGAGAGATGTTGACTTTCCTTATTTCCTTCTCACAAATGAACAGAAAGGGGCATGTGTGTGTGTGTGTGTGAAACATCAAAATCATGACATTAAAACCTTGGGGAAATCACTGCCATCAGAATGACCTTCTCCCACTTCAGTAACATTCCATGGATGCAAGTTAATTAAAGCATCAGTGTATAGTTGGACTGAGGAATACATTCCAGGTCACTTTGCAGTACCGGAGTCACCATTTAGTCTGTGAACCTGGGAGAAGGACTGGGAAAGGAACAAACTTCTGTTCATAAATAATGCCAGAAAAAGAAACAAAAGATCTACATGCAGCCAAAGAACAGCAAGCAGTAATGAAGAGATGAAGAACTGTTTGCGTGAATTAGAAGTTCACAGTGAAATAATAAGATAAAGTAAACTATTTCATTTTCCATGCTTGCTGTGAAGGCAAGTGTTCCAGTGCACTGTTTATTTGGTTTGAAAATTACTAGGTATCTGGAAGCTGGTACAAAAAAAGACTGAGGACTAAATTAAAAGTTGAGAAAGCTCTCTGTAAAGGCTGAGTTAGTGGTGAAACAGTTGATAAAATCACTGAAGAACCTTCACAATTATGGGAAGCAGTATTATTTAATAGAAGATTTGGATTTTGCTGACAAGGTAGCTTCTTAAGTGTGTACTTCAATCTACATATAATTAAAGCCTGAAACACACTCTACACTATTGTAAGAAAAATGGAATCAATAAGCTGTTTTGGGGGAAAAATATCTAATGAGCATCTTCATAACTGTCAATTTCAGCTTTATTTTAGAATGCAAAAAAGTACAATACATGAGTTCATTTACATACTCTCACCCTCACATGCAAGTGAAATGGTTATATGCACAAGTAGTAATGCTTCAAAAACCAGCAACAGTTCGCTTAGCAATTAAACAGGGTTTAATTGTTGAAAAATTTTGCTTTAAAGACTAAATACTAGTCTCCAACCCAGATGTTATTTATACCTCAGTGTGAATATGAAAGCTAGACATTTCCAAATGGAAAAAAAAATCAATTACTTTCATAAGCAAGTGCCTCAGGAAAACATTAATTATTATTCTGAGTGCATTTGACAAATGCTGAGCTGAAATTAGTGGAGTTCAGTTTCTTCAGAGTTCCTAAAGTATGAGGTAAATATCTAGGACATGCTGGCAAGGACATTTTTCACAACTCTTAATTTGTTCTCTCATGGAAAATTTGTCCTTTGACAGCTTGAATTAACTGGCAAAATGAAAAAAGACATATATGTAGTATTTATGATTTAGTATATCTATTTTGCAATATGATTTATATTTAATTATACTTGTATATAGCTTTTAAATTTTTAGATATAGCATCTAAGCAACACTGATAATAACTATTGTGCCCTGCTTTTTAGAATCCAAAAAGAAAATGACAGTGCTAAGAATATAACTTTAATTCCTTTTTTTAAAATAAATTAGTTGCTGCCTTTGATTTGCTTTCTTTAAACATAAAAGGCCACTTTGTGTTTTGTGTGATTTTCTTTTGGCTGGCTTATGTTACTGTGAAGGGGTGTGTGTGTGAGAGAGAGAAGAGTTGGTGGGGAGTTTTATCTAATAACAAAACAAAAGCAAACCCACAAAACCAGCTTCAGCCTTATATTGACACTTGTCTCATTCAGTGGAGATTCATGAGGGAATTTTTTTCCTATCCTTTAGAAATGTCAGAGTTTTTACATTTGTACTAGGAGCCCAGTCATGCCAGCCTGTATTATTTATTTCCTTTCTTCCATAAATTTGGTGGTTCTATATGGAAATAGTCTAAATGCTTTATGTATTAAATTATATTGACACATTGCAAAAAAAAGGTTGATAATGTCGAAAGCATTTTTTGCATGATTTTGTTAGTTTTGAAAAATGTCATTTACTGGTTGTGTGTTAATAATTGATGTGGAACAGATGTAACATTAATTGTTTGGTGTAGTTTTTATTGACCATATTTCAGTGTAAGTGCAGCTGAAATAACTTTTAATAGCTGAAGGAGCCTTGGCAAAAATTACTTATTAATTTTGTACAGTGCTTGAGATTTGTAAGATGCTGTGAAAGGTTAAATCCCAACTTTCTTCAAAAGAAAATTGATTAGTGTTAAAATGTCAACTGTCTAGGTACAACAGCATACTGGCATGCAAACACCTCTCTCTTATTTCAGGTTCCCCAGCTGCATAGCATTTGCATTGTGACATTTTGTTACAACATTAGCACCATAGCTGATGTTTCAAAATCAATCAGTTTTTGTTGGTATGAGACAGCCTGCAACTTAGTTGTTGAAGGTGTTTCTCTGAAATGTAATTAACTTGAATTCTTGGTTTCTGGCAATATCTGCATCTCAGGACTTAGTGGTGTCTGCAAAATTGTACAGACCATGTAATATCATTCTGAGATATATTAAAAAAAAAAGGCAAACCAAAGTAATATTAAGGTTTTCTCAGAAATACAAAACCTTTCTAGACATTGTATCTGAAATTTAATCTAAGGAAAGTATTTTGGTGCTTGGTGCATTAAAATGCCTTACTGGAGAATTCATGTCCTTTAAAAGAACGTTTTAGAGAACAGCCAGCTAAAATTCAGGTTTTGTTGAAAATGAAGCTGTTTTAAAGTTTTAGAACTTCTATTCATCAACAATGGTTCTAATCAGAGAGAAATGCATTAGGAAGCCTTTTGTGACTATTACTTCCTCTATTTAGGCTGAATTCTAGAATAAAATGTACACGAAAACTAGGGTTTTTTTGCTGAAGGCAGATTGCAGTGGGAGATTTACGTGACTGATTTATGTTTGAAATGTCATTATATAGTAGAGTTTCCCTTTTTGTATAAAAGCATGGCCTTGATTAAATGTATTGAGAAGCACTTGTAGTTGGACTCTGTGTAAGTGGAACTAAGACTTCAAGGCCTGTTATTTACTGTAATCATGCTGGATGTGTGCACGGTTCATGGTCAAGACCAGGCTGGATGGGGCTCTAGGGGAAGGTGTCACTGCTCGTGGCAGAGGGCTGGGCATGCATCAGGCTCAGGATCGCCAGCTGGGCAAGGGAGGAGACTGTCCCCCTCTGCTCTGCACTCCTGTGGCCTCGTCTTGAGTCCTTTGTGCAGTTTTGGGCACCACAATATAAGAAAAACATTAAGCTATTAGTGAGTGTCCAAAGGAGGACCACGAGGATGCTGAAAGGTCTGGAGGAGAAACCGTATGAGGAGAGGCTGAGGTCACTTGGACTCTTCAGTTGGGAGGAGACTGAGGGGAGACCTCATTGTGGTCTTGAACATCCTCATGCAGGGAAGTGGAGGGGCAGGCACTGATCTCTTCAATCTTGCGACCAGGGGCAGGACTGGATTGAGGTAAAAGCATTTTATTAGACAAAACAAAAAAACCCTGACACAACAAACGACAAACAAAACACCCCACAAGCAATTCTTACCAACAGCAGACTGATGCCCAGCCAAGTCTTGAGCAATGGTTGCTTTGGAAAAAAGCTATCTCTCAGTCTTATTGCTGAACATGAGGTTATAAGGTCACAGGTGATGGTAGACGGTTTAAATTTAGACTTAAGATATTTCCTATTCTTCATGTTGTTAAGTATTCTTTCTTTCTCCTTTCTCAATTTTAAATGCTGTGTGATATTGAGGCGCTTAATTTGCCTTAATAATCTGGATCACTCATCCCATCTTTCACCATCTCAGTTCAGCTCTAAGGTAGCTGCATGTTCTTGTCTGTGGTTCACTCTGCCCCCTCCTCTGATCATCCAGGCCTTGGGACTTGAATTATCTTAAGTCAGCAGTGTTTTATGTTCTCTGTAAATTAAACTGCTTCAACATGATTAGAGTTTGGAGCTACGCTCTTTACTTGACAACATTCTGATGTTTTTCATGTATCTAAAGTATCAAATGTCATGTTTTTGCTTGTTTTTCCCTGGTGTGATAATCTTTATGTTGAGTACCATATAGAGAGGAAGGCAAGGCTGTGCTTGCAGGAATTTGTGTAAATTTCATTTCAGAGTTGTTGGAAAAAGTCTTCAGAATTTCAATTTGGATTTTGTAATAGGGATCATCTTTTAGAAAAATGCTGTTGAAAAACCTCATAAAATTCTTAGCTATTTAAAAACACTTGGATTAATTTACCAGGACCTTTGTAAAAGATGATTTTATTTACAGTGTGGGTCTGTTAAAAAAAATTGTTATAAAGAGAGACTTTATACTTGAAAATGTTACCTTTTATTTTTATAATCCAGGCAAGTTAAAGGAAAATGTGCTCTTTCAATTAAATTTCTTCAAGTATTTTGATGAGGTCTCCTCAGCTATGTTTAAGGATAGCTATCATTAATCTTAAAAAGAACAGAGCAGTGTCATGAGGATCCCACATCTTCCTGAAAATAAACATTTGAGATAACTGAACAAAGTGTTTGTTCTATGATTTGAAAAGTGTTAGATCTTATTTTCACAAGTGCATGGTCTGTAGAGAACATTATTTTGTCTGGGCAACATAATAGAGGAAAATGAGGAGTCATTTTGCTCCTAGGATTTGCAGATTCCATAGTTGTTGGTGAAACACAAGACAGTAAGAAAAAACAAACAAACAAAAAGTAAGAAAAATGTTGGCCATGTGGATTCTCCTTTGACTTCAAGGGAAGTCCTGGTGGATCCTGAAACAGCCAGCATAGGCCGCTCCTTCCATATTCTTTCATTGCAATGTCAAGAAAAATCTCGGTTAAACACCAATATCACTAGGTCTTGGTTCTGTCTCAATTGCTACACGTCTCCTAAATTAGTTTTAAACCAGTATCTCTGTTAATTGATAGTGCTTACACAGCAGTGTAGTTTATTGTATATATAACTTTGATAATAATGTTGGTACTTTTTCAGGTTTTGAATGCTACATTTTTTTGCTACTTATATCACTGTCCAGTGAGACTTTCATAAACATCTTGTCATAAATGCATTGGGATTTTTCTGATTAAATGCAATATTTCAAGTGCTGCATAGAGAAAAATACTGTATGCTTGTCTCATATAAAATTTTACCTATGTATATTTGAGTGTGTCCACAAATACTGTTTTCTGTATCTCTTAAGTTATTAACGGAAAAAGAAGTAGATGGTATTTCAGGTGATTCAGTCTTTGTTCTGATAACTTCTGGAATAACTTGGCTGGTGTTCACAAGGCTTCCAAGTTCTTTTCAGAAATAATTTCTGACTTTCTGTTTGTGTTTAAAACAAAATTAGAGGGTTATTTCATAGGGAACAAGAATATAGAGTAATACATATATTGGCCTTTAAAATTCAGTGGTAGGAAAATGAGGGGTTTTTTTAAAAGAAACTTCTGAATAAATGCGTAATTCACTTTACTGAATTATTTATTTTACTGAATAAATAAAATTCAGTTTACTGAATTTTTAGTGTACCACATGCACCTCAATCTAGCTTCATAAAATAAGGGAATGTGGATCATGCTTTAACTGCCAAGATAGCTGCCTTTTTAAAAGGAAGATGAATGGGTTGGTGAGACTGCCAGGTTAACCTTTCTGCAGCAATCAGATCAGATGAGTACATTTGGGTTACCTGGGACTGAGAAGAGCTGTATTTTGAGACAGTGATTGGTACAGTCCAGGGCTCCCTCAACAGCTGAAATGTCCCCTTCCTCCTTCCCTGCTGCCCCTGTGTTCAGTAGCTTCAACTTCCCCTTGGCAGACAGCTGATTTGAACCTGCTCTCATTTAGTTAGTGGATGGTATTGCAAGCTTGAAGTGCAAGTTTAAAATTGATCCCAGTCTGACTTCTGCCTAGCAGCAAAGGTTATGAAATGGATGTGATGAATGGGTGGTCTTTCAGGAATTATATATGAAATGTGAAATGTGTTGAAATTTTAAATTAGTACAAAGGTAGTTTTCAAAATTAAGCCTAATTGGGCAGCCACAGAATCATGAAATGCATGTTATATTAAATATGTTAGGTGTATGTCAGAATTATCTAAAATGCTATGTTTGTAATCTTTTATAGGTGAAGGTAGCCACCTTATATACAGATATTAAGCAAATTTAATACCTATATTTTTCCAGTTATATCAGTTAATACATCAATGAACTAGTATTCTACAATAGCGTGACATGTATTTGTTGATCTATAGATTTCTAGGTTTATTTTTGCAGAAAAAGTTGAATGTTTTACCTAGTCATATGAGTTATAAGAAAAAAATTATGTATTTATTTTGGAGCAATCAAATTACAAAACAGTTTATGTCCATTTAAGAAAACCTCAGTGTACACAGAGGCATGTCTATGTAAAAGTCACAGTGCTAAGTACTATGTTGTGCTGGTTTGAACGTAAACCAGCAGGAGAAATTACTCCCCGAACAAATACCTGGAGATTCTTAGGCTGGAGTTACAATTTAATAGAAAGATGACAATAAATGCAGTAATACAGAAACACTAGTGTAAACTGACTGAGTCACAGCACAACCTGGCAGTGGTTGCAGTCCCATTGGGATGATGGCTGCAGTCCAGTAGAACCTGGCAGTGGTCTGGTAGGAAAGATCTGGTTCTCCTGTGGGAGTTCGGGTTCTCTGCTGGGTACCCAGTGGTGGTGGTCTGGTCCCCAAAACCCCTTGTATCTGGTGGTTCTTAGGTGGTACCTCCCCCAGGGCAGAGAGTTTCACAATGGAGGTGATGTAATCCTATGAGTCAGGATATTTCTGGAGTTCTATGCTGTTGGTGCCCATTCAGTTTGTTAATGGGCCATTACCAGAAATGACCCTCTCAGGATGGGTGGTGCTGCTGTTTCCCGGAGGAGTTATCACAGCTGAGATAAGAAACACTACCCCACCTCACATGGTTTGCCTCGTCGGGTTGTAGCCTGTGGGATCAGTGTACTGGGCAGCTACTGTGAACGACCCAGTGATGTGGATATATACTTTCGTTATACCCACTCCATGACATATATAAATTGCTTTTATACAAATGTAAATTGTATATAATATGGCTTCATGGATTATATTTACATTATGTGATCGGCAGAAGGCTGTCTAGGCAGAATATGACTCGTTCAAATACGTTTGGAAAAATGTATAACACTTTCAATGATGTCTTGCTATTTAATTCTAATAGCATCGTAATTTTAGAAAAATGATTTTTCACTGTTTGTTAACTTGTAAATACTTCCGCTATTTTCAGGTTCTGGAAGGCTGTGCTTAGTTATTTTTAATAGGAGAAATTATGTCTTAACCCAATGTTGTATAAAGTTGTAACAATGCAGCATGACTTCTAACATAATTCCTGCCTTGTGCTATCAATTTTTTTAAGCTAGTATTTCATTAATTGTACTCCTGTTTTCTTCCAGCTGACAGCACGATCACTACCTTCCATACAGTCTGATGAGAGACTTCAACCTCTGCTTAATCACCTCAGGTAGTATAAACTGAAAGCATGAGTATATTCCTTCATAAATATTAAAGTAATTGTTTTGGTAGAATGCTTTAGATACAGGTTTTTTTCAGACTTCATCTGTGCGATTGGCTTTGACTGGAAAAAAACCCAAAAGTAACCCTTAATCTTAACAAAAGCTTTATAAATGACATGGAATGTAATTTATAGAACTAGTGTTGTTTCTAAGCAGCAAAAAATATTTCTAGCTTTTATAATTCTTTTTTATAGCAAGTACAAAGTTGTTAAGCTTCTTTATTAACAAAATAGATTCCAAAATACACTGCTCAGACCATGGGTCTTCCATGTTGCAAATACTCTATGCTCTCCGCTCTTTTTGAAAGATTTCACTGTCATTGATGAATGGAGTCCTCATTTGTTCTTTTAATGGACCTAACGAGATTGGTCAAAGTGTGAACCATTAGAGTGCTCTACAACACAGCTAAATAGTCTGCATCGCTCTTAGTACTATCAGTAGTATTGTGTATGTATGTGTGTGTATATATATATATATATATGTATGCGTGTATATATGCTTTCTACTTTATTTGTTGGAAAGGGTAAGTATAGATCTCTTGTCTCTTATATGTGTGACTACTTTTTACCACTCTATATGGGAGAGTTTTCTTACTATGGTAGTATGCAGGAGGACAAGGTCCATACAATTAGAGGGAGCTGGTTTAGAATCATTGAATAATTTAGCTTGGAGTGAACCTCTGGAGATGATTTAATGTAGCCCCTGCTCAATGCAGATCTGGTTGCTCAGGTGGGGTCTTTTTTTTAATTTTTAATGTCTCTCAGGATAGAAATTTACTTAAATATTGGATGTCAGTAATGAAAGCTCTGTTTTTGAACACATACAGCTTTGCACTAAGATCACTGAAATGATGTTGGATGAATTAGAAATGGAAGTGTTGAGATTCCATCGTGGCAGCACTGCATGGGAATTAGAATGGTATAGTTAGCATGCTCCTTATTTCCTATGGTGCTCTACTGCTTGAGGCATCTGTACCCAAAACCTGACATTTTATTTTGATTTTAAAAGAAGGCTCATAATTTTTATTATATAGGAAGACTTTTGTTGGTTTTAGTGTAAATCAGAATACAATAAATAGCTTTCATTGTACCTCTGCTTATTTACATATGACTGAACTTTTTCAAGAGCAATGAATGAAAACAAGGATTGCAGTATTGCTGTTACATGGCTTAGGGTACTTCTGAATGCCAATAACCTTCCATAATTTTATTACCATACGTCTTACTGGGATGTTAAAAAATACTTCTCAGTGGTATACCTTTCTCCATTTGAAGACCAAGAGCAATTAAGTTAGATTTTTATAAACTGTGCTCTCTAGGAGTAATTACTGAGAAATTGGAAATTTGTTTTGATGTATGCTATGCATCTATGTAAGTGGAACAGTCTTTCAGTATCACAGCAATCAGTTGTTTCTGTGCTTTTTTTTTTAAACATGGGAAAAGAAAAAGTTGCAAAAATAAGCTACTTTAACAGGGATACAATACCCCACATTTCTGCTAATCGGTATTTTTTGTACATTCTTATGTTACCTTGGATTTGTATGTTATGTAGCTGGTAAGTCATTTCCAATTTGCTTTTGTGAAAATGGAGGGACTGTTCCCAGTTTATTTTGTCATCAACTGAAAAAATTATACAAATACTTCCAAGTTCCTTTTTTGGAAGTTACTTTAAAACGGACAAAATTTATCAAACCTTACAACTTGAAAAGCAAACTCTGGCAGTGACCAAATAAGTTGTCTTTGTTATTTATTTCTGTGAATCTGTGGTTCAATTTGCTTCATCTTGCTCATAAGAAAGGAGAATATTAGCTAGTTGTAGACTTTCTTTTACCTTCATTGTCTGAATTCTTACAGCAGTATTTTATTTTTAGTATATGTCAATGCTCCATCAGGGAAGCAAAAGCTTAGAAACGAGCATACAACTGAAGCTAGTCCTCAGAAAACGTGATTTTACTGTGGATTATGTCTTCTTAGATATTTTAACCCATGCCCATTGTTTTTTTAAATGGAAATAACATGTATTTTGTAATTGGATGGTTCTGGACTTAATATGTATTTTGTCTATGGTTTAGGTACTCTCTTTATCTTATTCTGTTTCATTGGTGCTTTCTAGTACTTCTTGTACTACATGGAAAAAGAAAGAACATTTCTAGTTAAAATATTAAAATACTTGGTGCAAGATTGTGTTTAGGGATTTCACATGCTACAGTAGGCTACAAAGAGATTTAAATTGCTGAAATTTCAGCAATTTAATAGAGATGGAAATTTTATGTCTCAATCTGTGAGAAGAACACTTTTGCAATTCCTGCTCTGTATTGGGTTTAGAGGTTTGTAACACTACTGTTGAAAATATTCAGCAGGAAAAATTTCAGATGGACAAAAGCTGTTGTATGTAATCCCATCACACTACAATAAGACTGGGCCTATATATGAATTATAGGGAGAAGCTGAGTTGACTTTGTTTAGTCTGGTTAAAAGGAAGCATAGGGGAGATCAAAAAGCAGCCTACAACTGTTTGAAGGACAAACATCGTGGTATTGGAATTTTCGATGGTACCAGAGGATATAGCAAATGACAGTAGCTCGGGATGGGAGGTTTAGATTAAACATTAGGAAAAATATCTGTGCTAGAATGATAGTGCAGCAGGTTGCCCAGAGATATGTAATCTTGGTTCATGGAGATTTTTAGGATTCAGTTAGAAAAACCCATGGCTTGCCTGACTAGTGTTGGCAGTAATCCTGTTTGAAGTTGGATGTGGGACTAAATGGTCTTCTAACATCCTTTACAACCAACATTTATATGATTCTATTAATTCTGTCTTCAAATGATCGTTCACAAGGTTGATACGGAAACCAAGTGTTTTGCAAGACTGGACTTTTTTTAGTGGGTAGCACTATACTCATGCAGAGATATTCACCCTCCTTTTTTCTTGTGCTCATCTCACAAGCAAGTAAAGAAGAATGCACACCTTGATAGACTGGTGTTATTCACTATCCTTAACATCTACAAAGTGCCCTTCATATCCTCACTAAATCTCATGATCCACAAACACATGTGTGAATAATAAAATATTTATCAGAACTGTCCTACAACTGTTTCTTTGAAAGATATAGATCCCATTCTAGGAAACATTGATGTAGTGGAGGTTTATTCTTGGTCAGCAGCTGTGTGAATGTATGTATTGATCTATAGTTGCAAGATGTGTTTAGAAAACTTCTGGTAACTAAGATTTTGGATTTTAGAAAAACTGGTTTTAAGTGATTGAGTCAGGCTGAATGGAGAGAGGAATTTATATATGGAGGTAAAATAAAATTGTTTTGTAAGTGAAAAGTGAAAATATTGCTGCTTGAATTCCAGTAAACCACAAAAATAAATTATGAAGAACTAGAGATATTTCTAGGAGAGTAAGAAGCTTGGTCAGAAAGTAACCTCAATAGCTGTGTCAAATAGAAAAAAGAATTAATCCAAAGTAAGAACTAAAACTGAAAGCAAAAAATATAAGAAAGTGAGAATGATCACAAACCTGGTTAGTTTGTGTTGTAATGTGTTTTCAGACTGGCAGTAGGAAGGTGTTTGGCCACATTTAATGACATGAAAAGAAATGTGGACTATTGTTCATAGAACAAAGAATAGTCTTAGATTTTGAATTTTAGTTTTTCGAGATTCTTGAGATTTTTTACTAGAAATGTAGAGAAAATAATGGCAATTCTTGAAGAAACCAGTGTGATTTTCTTATGATGAAATCAAGGGACTTGGGGAATCTCTACTGTAGAAAATCAGAGGACCTGGCACCCAAAATTGCAAACCTGAAAGCTTTAGTCCATTGAGCTCCATGGGGGAGGAATCCAATAGCTTAGCTCCAAAGCTAAGCTAAATAGCTTAGGTCCAAAGACCACATGGCTAGTGCTGGCTTCTGTGCCCAGCTACAGTCTGCCATATTCTGGGTATATAGAATGCATAGGCTTTTTCAGAGCATCACCTTTGAAGGCAGTTTGTAGGGTTCAGCTGTTTGGTTAGTGGTGCCAGGTATCAAGAAGAAAATTTGACTTTGCAAAGGTCATATGCTACCTTTTAATGTAAAAAAATAATAACTTTTCGTGTTTGCTTACCATGATAAGAATATTTGACCTTTTCAGAGTCTGAAAAGTAGAATTTCTTCTTCTCCCCCTGGCTGCTCTTAACTCTGAGCTTTCTGTCCTTGCAACAGAGTTTTCTACCAAGTCCAGATACAATGGTCAGCAAGATTCAGAGAGCATGTCCTATTTTTAACAGTAACTTCTCAAGTCTTTCCTCATTCAGTTCTAGGAAAACTGCCGTGTTTTCTCTTTGGACCTTCTCTCCCCGGGTCAATCCTTTCTACGTATTCTAGAAAAAAGTAGTTTCTTTTAGCTTAGCAATTTTTTTCAGTGTTGGTATGATTCTGATAAATACTTCAAGTTACAAGCAGATGATCTAAAGTGATTATGGCAGAGCAGCTTAAGAAGTTACCAGCACTCATTCTGGGATTTGATCACTTACTGAATGGTTTTTCTAATTGGTTGTTTTACAAAAAAACCAAACCAAAAAACCAAAACCAAAACAAACACAAAAACCCACGAAAAAAAAGAAGTTGCCTAAGAAACAGTTGTTATCTGTTGTTCTGTGCTTCTATTGTAAAATTTTTGCAAGTGTGATTTCTGTTTTGTTTATAGTTTACCTAAGTAGAGTGATGCAGATCTGTTTCTACAAGGGAATTTAGATGCTTCTGTAGTAAAATTAGTAATAGACATACACAACTTCAATACTTCAAATTATTTCTCCCTTGTTGTGTAATGAAAAAAAAAATCTATTAAGTACAGTAAGCTTGTCTAGTGTTCCAGTGTGTGCCAGAAATAAGACTAAGGAACAAATGAATGTGTGTATAATTAAACAAAATATTTGTACTGTAGTAAAATCAACTGTTAGTTATATGCTTTTTGTACTTTACAGTATTGAAATGTCACAGAATATTTTATAGCACCTAGTATTGTCATTTAGCAAAATACCTTTTTTTCTGGAGTTAAACTCTGCATGCCTTCAAAAGACTTAAGGTATGGTCCTTGTAAGTCAGTTACAAAATCCCTCTTGCACAAAGAAATTTGTTGTTACCCAGACTTTGCACCCTGCTTTTTGGACCAATAATCTGTATCCAAAGCTTCTGTTTACTTCATTGCCTGTAATATTGTACTGTCAGCTTGTGAGTTTGTTTGGGTTATGGGTTCTGCTGGAAGCATTTCCCTGGGCCTGTTCTGCAGCCCTGCATACATTGTCATTCAAGAAGTCTCGATATTTAAAAGGAAAAACTGGGCATTAGATGCTTGTGTTTGATTTGAAATTACTTCGGTGGCACTGTCTACGTGACTGTCTTCACTGTAGTGTAGGGTTACCTGAACTTAGCTCAGCTGTCAAAAGTAGCTTCATTGCAGTATGAATGAAAGATGAGAAAGCACATGTAAATAAATTCCTGTGCTTTTTTGGCTAGGACTTAACGTGTATCTTAACCTGTCAGAACTCTTTAGCTTTTCGGTTTTTCTTTTTCCCCCATAGTAGACATTCATAGTGATATACATCAGGGGTTTTTTTCATTTGTTTGTTTTTATGATACACAAATGGCAAAGTAGAAAAGGTTCTTCATTACTGGAAGGAAACAAAAGTGACCCTGGTTCCACAAAGAGTGAGGAGAAGGATCCAAAGAACTATAGGCTGTTTAGCCTCATCCCAGTTCCAGATATATGAAGAAGAAGGTGACTGTAAGTGGTCGGTGTGGAGGTGTGAATGGGAAATTATTCTTGACTAACCTCATAGCTGATCATTTTGTTATAGAAGGCTCAGTAGATGTGGGAGAAATCAATGAATGTTGTTTGTTTTAGCAAGGTTTTTGACACTTGTAACATCCTCATCGACAACTGATGAAGTATGGGCTAAGTAAATGTACAGTGAGGTGGGCTGAATACTTTTAAGTGCTATGTTCAAAGATTTGTGATCAGAGATGTTAAGACCAGCTGTAGGCCAATCCCTAGTGGAGTACCTAGGGTCCTATCTTGTTTAGCTTCTACTTTAATGCCTTGTGTATTGGAATGGAGCGTGTACTCTGCAAGTCTCAGATGAAAAAAACTGGGAGGAATGGTTTGCACCAGATGAGTGCTCTGCCTTTCAGATAGACTTGGACAGCATGGACAAATGGGCTGCCGGGAGCCCTGTAAGTTCAACAAAGGGAAGTAGCAAGGCCTGCAGCTGGGGAGGAGTAACCCCGTGTGCCAGTACAGGTTAGGGTTGAGTGGTGTGAATGCAGAAGAGGACAGCAAGGTGTGAGCCACTGGTGTACCCGTGAAGCAAAGAAAGCTAACAGTCTCTTGCATGGCATTAGGAAGAGCACTTCCAGCAGGTCAAGGGAGATGATCCTTCCCCTCTACTCAGCACCGATGAGATCACATCTGCAGGGCTGTGTCCAATCCTGGGCTCCCCAGTAATACGAGAAGAGGTTGAGAGACCTGAGGCTGTTCAGCCTGGAGGAGATAAATTTCAGGAGTGTGAGTTTTATCAGTGCATGTAAATAGATGTCTGATAAGGAGGACTAAAGAAAAAGGAAGAGTCTTCTCAGTGGGATCCCATGGTAGGCCTGGAGGCACTGGTCAGAGACTGACATACAGGAAATTCCACTTAAACATAAGAAAACGCTTTTTTACTGCCAGGGTGGTTGAACATTGGAACTGGTTGCAGAGAAGGTTATGAGTGTCTGTCCTTGGAGATGCTCAAAACCCAGCTTGATGAGATCCTAAGCAACCTGGTGTAGCAAAAACACCGTTCTGAGCAGGGGTTGGAATAGATGATCCTCAGTGATCTCTCTCAACCTCAAAAGTAGCATGATCCTGTGATCTAAATCCTATATGACTCCTCACCACAGCTTTCAGATAAAGGGAGGGAGGGTTTCTTTACTGTCTTGGCTCTAATGTTGGTTTTTTAAGTCTTAGTTACTTGGTTTCTTGTTTTCGCCTGATATGAAATATTTTCAGCCTGTAATTGATAAGTTATTTTCTTTCTAAATTTGTAAACTTAAAAATATTTTTGAACTGCTTTAAATGATGCTGTTTACTTTTTTTTTTTCAGCCATTCTTATGTTGGCCCAGATTACAGCATCCAAAAGAACACTGGAAAAATTTCTCTTGAGCAGATTGATGCTGTAAGTTGTCTGTGTTTCTGGAGTTAGATAGTATGTTGAAGTATAAATTTTAAAATTAAAATACTCTATGTACAAACAAAATATAAAGCCTTTATCTTTTTTTAAATTCATATTTGCTTTGTAACTGTTGAGTGAAATTGTGCTACAGTTCAAAATGCAGCAGAAGTAACTGAAAATGCATCTAATCAGGATTCAGACTCAGAGTGAAGCTATAGTGAATTGCTTAATTTGCTGTTTAATTTTGTGTACTTTCACAAATACCTAACATAATTAAAAGCAGAGTTTAACAAAATTTTCTTAGTTAACAATCTTGCAAACCATGATATTTAGTTTATGATTATTGCATTGCAGTATTAGTCTTTTCAATGCTGGTTTTTGATTTTTGACTTGCAGGAGGGAATTTTAAAAACAAGGAAGTAAATAAAATGGAAGTAAAACATGGGATGCAAATCACCATGCATAATTTGTACAGAGTCAGTTAAAAACACGTTATATCTCCTATATCTGATTTTTAGGAATCATGTGTGTTTTCATTGTCCATCTTAACCATGATAATGCTTCTTTGGAAGTGAATTCCATGGCATGACTTGGATGTTAAAAAATAAAAATGCAAAGCCCAAGTAAAATTCAATGTTACATATTTTTTTTTTAGTCTATGTGATCTTGGTTTATGAGAAATAGTATTCTTCAGAGGAAGAAACATGCAGATTAGTTGTAAAAGATTGTACTCTTGCTTGTAGTTTTTCACAGATTTTTTTTTTTAAAAAATGTCCCTCCAGTCCCCAACCCTCCAAAACGCTATCAAAGGTCACTCTGCCATTCCAGATGCTAAAATAGAGAAGAGGCAAAGAATATTGTAATGAAACTGTGGATATATTTTTCCTGACAGCAATTAAGCCTGTGTTACTTTGTAGGTGGAGACAGTGTGATACTACCACCTGTATTACTCTGTCCTTTGGATTTTGTTCTTGAGATGGTTATTGAATATGAGAGTTTACGGACTCACTTGTGTTATGAATTCAGTCCCAAGGCTCTCTGTACATGCATATCTTTTCTTCCAGCCATTGGCATTTTCCAATGGAGCCAATTAATAATCACAGTAAACATATCCTACAAATTAAATGATCAGTATGCCTTAAATAGGAATTTTTCTCTTGTCAGCTCTCTGTGAAGTCATTCCCTCTTTGCATGCGGCAGTTGCACAGAGCCCTCCGTGACAGCCACCACCTCCGACACGGAGGCCGGATGCAGTATGGACTCTTCTTAAAAGGCATCGGCCTGACTCTGGAACAGGCACTGGAATTTTGGAAGAAAGAATTTATCAGAGGAAAAGTGGATGCAGATAAGGTAATTCAACAAATGAAAAATATCTCAATATGTGAATGTGAGAATGTAGTTAATGTGTACATTGTGCTACAGATTTGAATAGATGCTTTTTGAAGTAGATAATTGGGCAAAAGGTACAGTAATGTATTTTAAAGCTGGGGGTTTTTTTTGCTCTCTGTGCTTATAATTTTACTCGTTTTGTTGGGTATTCAACTAAACTATGAGTGAAAAAGGCAAGCCATAAAGAGGCCTTTTATAGCTGAGAACTAGAAAAATCTTGCCACTAGATTACTAGGAAACCAATGTCCTTTATGAAATACAGGTACTATGTAACTAAATTAATTCACCAAGCAGATAAGTGACCACAAACAGTACTATCTAAGACAAGGCTAGCCTTTTTTTGGTCTAATAAGAAAAAATTAATTGGACAGCTCTGTGTGAAGTAGTCTTGCCTTAGCAAATTTACAGTCGAAGAATGAAAAAAGAAACCAGAGACAGAAGAATATGTTCAAGGAAATAGCCAGAAAATACTGTTTAGTGCAATGGGAGGTATTACTAACATATTAATCATTGGCCTAACTCTTGCCAATATTTTTGAGAGTATTGTGGGTGAGGAACATGCAGTGTCTAATTTCTGGAGGTTTGTGAACTGCTTCTTATCTTGAACAGGTCAGTTAGAATGAAGCACGCATCCTCTCTCATCCTTCTCTGCCTGGCCTGTGGTATGTGTTAGAGCAGAGTTTCAGACCTTATGTCAGTTTTGTGTGGAGTGTGGTACTTTGCATTTAATATTGTGAGATTTCAGCCTTCCAGAGTACTGTGAAGTATTTTGGAGTGCTTGGTAGACAATATTTCGTTAGCTTAGGTTCTCTGGACCATGGCTATTTATAAAAGATACAGGACAAAAAATAAAGTCTGCTACAATGAGTTATGGTACATATGCCTCTTTCAAGATTGTGCTGGTTTGACTGTAAACCAGCAGGGGAAATTAACCCCACACAAAACACCTCAAGAGATTTTAGGTCAAAATTACAATTTTAATAAAAAAGGTTAAAATAAATGCAGTAATACAGAAACACCGGCTTAAACAAACCGACAGAGTCACAGTACAACCTGACACCCTGTTGACCAGGGTGGTAGCTGTGTAGTCCAGTTAGGCACTGGTCCTGCAGAAAGGCCTGGTAGTCCAGTCCCGGTAGTGGAGTGGAGTAGCTGAGTCCAATTCCGAGGAGTGGAGTCCAGTGGAGTCGAGAGTCCCATCAAGAGTGGAGTCCCGAGAGCGGAGTCCCGTCGTGTCGAGAGTGTTTTCTCCCATCCTAAACCCTTGTTTTATGCTGTGTTTCTTGGCTGGCACCTCCCCCAGGGGCGGAGACTTTCACAATGGAAGAGGATTTTCCCGATGTTCTGTTGGTTGCTTCGGTAATGAGCTTGGATGGTCCCCCTGGTCCTCTGAGCTTGGATGGTCTTTATGGTGTTCTGACATTCTAACTCCAAGATTGGGCCATTAACCAGGATGGGTGGTGCTAATGGGCCATTAGCTGAGATCAGATAATCAGGATGGGTGGTGCTTGCTGCTGGCTGGAGTGCTTATCTCAGTTGAGATAAGGAGTCCCTCAGGGACCAGGTGTGTAACTGAATTTATCCAGCTTTTGTGGGTGGCAGTAGAATATATGACTAACCCAGGACAAAGATCCAGAAGATAGATCAACTTTTCTGCAAATTTTTTGGGAAGGAGAAAGGGATTTGAAGCTATGATTTGAATGAGTGTCTAAACCTCTGTTTATCTTGCTCCTTAAATGTGACATGATTTAAAAGGAGATAGGCAGTTTGTTAAAAAAACCTCCAAAATGCTTTTTTTTGCAAAGGTCCCAAGAACATTTCTGAAGAGAGGTAATAAATTTTGCAGTGGAATGCCATTAATTACTAGTTGTATTGGGTTTATGTGGTCAGGTTTTGGTAGTGGGTGGGGCTACAGGGTTGGGTTCTGTGAGAAGGTGCCAGAAGCTTCCTTCATTGTCCAACAGAGCCAGTGCCAGCTAGCTCCAAGAGGGACCCGCCGCTGGCCAGGGTCGAGCCAGTCAGCACCAGTGGGTAGTGCCTCTGCGATATAACATATTCAAGAAAAGGGGGAAAAACCCCCTTCACAATGTGCTGCAACCACAGAGAGAGGAGTTGAGGGTATGTGAGAGGAACAGCTCTGCAGACCCCACAGTCAGTGAAGAAGGAGGGAAAGAAGGTACTTCACGTGCTGGAGCAGATATTCCCTTGCAGCCCACGGTGAAGACCATAGTGAGGCAGCTGTGGCCCTGCAGCCCAAGGAGGACACGGTGGAAAAGAGATCCACCTGCAGCCCCTGGAGGACCTCATGCTGGAGCAGAGGGATGCCTGAAGGAGGCTGTGACCCTGTAGAAAGCCCATGCTGGAACAGGGTCTTGGCAGGACCTGTGGCCCCCTGGAGAGAGGAGCCCACTCTGGAGCAGGTTTTTTGCTAGGACTTGTGACCCCATAGGGACCCACACTGGAGCAGGCTGTTCCTGAAGGACAGCACACCATGGAAGGGACCATGCTGGAGCAGTTTGTGAAGAACTGCAGCCTGTGGGAAGGATTCAACATTGGAGAAGTTCATGGAGGACTGTCTCCTGTGGGAGGGACCCCACTCTGGAGTAAGGGAAGAGTGTGAGGAGTCCTCCCCTTGAGAGGGAAAGAGCAGCAGAGACAACACGTGGTGAATTCCCATTTCCTGTCACCTGCACCACCTGTGGGAGGAGGTAGAGAAAATCAGGAGTAAAGTCAAACCTGGAGGACAGGAGGGATGAGGGGAAGGTGTTTTAAGACTTGTTTTTATTTCTCATTACCCTCGTCTGATTTGATTGATAATAAATTACTTTCCCCAAGTTGAGTCTGCTTTGCTTGTGACAGGAACTGTGATCCCTCCCTGTCCTTGTCTTGACCCATGAGTCCTTGGTTGTATTTTCTCTCCCCTGTCCACCTGAGGAGGGGAGTGATAGAGAGACTGGGGTGGGCACCAGCCAGAGTCAACCCACAACACTAGTTGAATTCAGGAAAATCCAGACTTTTCAGTGGCCATTTCCTGTGCTTTAAGGAACTGAAAGAATAAAAACAAACTATTAGAAACCACAACAGTTTAAAGATACACATTTGTTATTTCTGTTTTCAGAAAACATTGGGAGAACAGATCTCATTCCACCTACTTGTGCTTTGACCAAGTATGTATGTGCACATGTGTGAAGAAATGCATCCACCTTGGATCCTGTTTTCAGTCACAGAGTTATGAGTTTCTACTATAGCATCTCTGTTGATAGGCCCCAGAACTAAATGAAATTTTATGATCCTGTGTTTAGCTTCACGAGTTAGAAAGTGTATTGTGAATCAAGCAACAGGTTTTAGTTATTGCATTTTTCACAAGCAGGCTGCTATTTCCATGCAATTTTAGTCCTTTTCAAGTTCTAGATAACCAGCTTCAAACTGGGATATAAAAGAAAACTAATTGTTCACACCTGTAACTGAGGTTGGTGGCCTGTGACTTTTCACAGTAGTGTCATACAGTGTTTAATGTCCTGAAAAAAGGAAGATTAATACAATTCTTATTGCTGTTTTCTCCTTTTGACATTTTTATATTCTGGCATTCATGCTGTTGTTCCTTTCCTGTAGAGTGGAGATAATTATACTGTTCGTTTTACTGGAGCATTGTGAAAATATATGCATGATACTTTGTAAAGATTAAGGTTAATAATGTATTACCTACCGACTTGTATACTGCAAAGAGGGAGTGTTCAATTAGCTGGAAATGGTTATGATTTCAAAATTGTTTTTTCACTTTTGTCTTTAATGGCTGCAACATTAAATTTCACATTTGTCTTTAATGGCTGCCAATTCTCAATCCTAAGAATTCTTGGCACACAACTTCAGTCTTCAGCAGGAAGGAAGTTGCCATGAACACATCAGCAGGGAACTGGAGTGCATTTCTCCAGGCTAAGTATAGGCATATGTACGATTTGCACCATAAAGAACTCCTCCTGTGCTCTGAATAACTGATTCGGGCATACCTTAGGGCTCATTGATAAAAACACTGTAGCAAAGTTTTTGAGAAATTATATTTTACTTTTAGAGAGGAATCTATGAAGTATGAATGAAGGGTGAAACCTTGTAGTCAGTGGGAAAAAAATCAAGTAACACCTACAAAGTAAGCACTGAAGCTGGTAGAGATGCTCTGTTGATGGGGCTGGGGAGGGAATGGTCATGTATTGGCATGTTTACAGCAGAGACAAATGCAGAGTGCAAAATAAAACATTTTTTAATTTAGGCACCACAATTAAAATTACTCTGCAAATTGCTAGGTTAAGGGTGCCTAAATGGTAAATTATTGTTGTTCAGATGAAAGGATTGACTGCCAAGTAAGGATAGTTGCAGTACTTCTGACTGAATGGTTGTGCCAGTTGGCTTCATAATCTCAGTGTTATTTTAAGACCGTTTCGTTTTTTCTATAAATTGTAATCTTACTTTAAACAGATATTAATTCTTACAGATACTTTCACATCCTGTTCTTGCTTAAAAAGTAACTCCTGACTGCATTAAAAAAAACCCCGGAATTGGGGGGGGGGGGATGTAACTCCAATGTGATTTAAAAGTATTTGAAATATTGCAAAATAAGATGACAAGACAAATTAAATAATTACAGTACAGATGTAAAAATGCTTTGATAGTTGAAAGTAAAGTCTTCTAACAGAGATCATTACAGTGGAGATTGTTACTTGGCTGCCACTGTTGTCAGATATTTTTGTATGATTAATCTGTGAATGTGAAAAGGAACAGCTGAAAGATAATGCAGTATTTCAAACAGGAAAGAAGGAATGCAGAATCAGTTTTTTAAAGGTGTCATTCAATTACTTCTTTAGTTAATAGCCTGGACTCGAGGTTTTGGTACAGATGGAAGGCTTTAAGGCAGCCCATCACTTTTGGCTTTCTTTTGCTACATATATACTTGTAATGTATGTTCTTTTTCTTAGCAGTAATTAGCGTATGGTGGGACAAAATGTCCTCTTCTAGTACTCTGATTTTTTTACTGCTTTGTGCAGAAGAAACAGTTGCTAGTTATACGCTTATATGTTGAAAAGTAATTCCTTTGATATTGCAATTTGGTATTGCACTGGTTTTTATTCTTGTTGCATACACTACTGAAGCGCATCTTAAAATTGTGCAAGAGTGTGGGGGTTTATTTATTTATTTAATAAATCTCCAAAACGGAAGTATTACTGTATTTACAAAATTATCCTGGTGACAGAACAGCTTTCTTGTCCTTGTGACTTCTTACTGAAAACAAGACACGGCTCTTTAGCCCCTGTGTCTTTAGCCCTTGTGAGGACTCCTTCCTCAGAGATGTGGTGGCACTCAGGCTAGCAAAGCCTCTTATTTGTCCTGACTCAGTCTTCCAGATTAACTTCCTGTAGTTTCATATGGCACATTGTTTTCTATCACAGTTGACCACAAAGGACAAGGAGCAGGTTGTTTTCTAGTTGTCAGAGGTTCCTGTCTGAGGTATGCCTCTTCATTGCTTCCTGCTAGTGAAGGTCCTCATGACGGATGTTTCGCTGGAAGAAGGAAAAGGAGGGTTTACTCAAATTCAACCTTCTTCAGTCTGTTATTGGTAAAGAAGCAAACCCCTCACAATGAAACTTTTAAACTTCAGTTGATTATTAATATATTCTACATGTTTCTTCCACACATGGTGGTCATGTATGAAGCTGAGGACGGACAATGTGACAGCCATATACTGCATCCATATGCAAAGGAATGTCTTCTACTCTTAAAAAAACAATAAAACTTTGGGATGAAGATACATCCCAATGAGATAGTTCCAGTGACTTGATTTTCCTGGCTCTTTGATTTCTTTTCCAGATGATCTTATGAGGTTCTTGAGTCTGGATTCAAGAGTGAGCCTTTACCTTGATTGCAAACAACTAATGATGAATGTTCCTACCAAAGCCAACCAGAAATTCCATGAGGGGGAGCTTGGACTGGAGACCTCCTGAGGTCCTTTCCAGCCTGAATTACCCTGTGATTCTGCAGACAGGTCTGAATTCAAGTAGAAGCACATTTTTGTGAGAGCCAGCCACTAGAGGGAGACAAGATAGTATGGAATAAACAAATATAATGTATTGCTGTAAATTAGAAGTGCTTATGTTCTATTGCTTTGTAAGTCTATACAATTATATTATTAAAAAAGCCTTATGTATTTAAGTGAAAATAGAAATGGGCACTTGATAATCTTCTAGTCAGTGCTTCTAAGCAAGTACAACTATCCTCAGTGCAATTTGTAATGCATGGATGATGTGGTGGTTCTTTAAAACAACCTCCACCTGCTAAAATCCCAGAAATATTTTCTCTGTCAGTCAGGTGGTTACGTTTGGTTTTTGTATTTTACTTTCTCATTTGTTAGAGATTTGAGGATTGATTTGCCCTTAGATTTTTTTTTTTTTTTTTTAACTTGCCCCCTTTATATTGGGTATTGCTGCCTATGATTTTTGGAACATGTTTTGATTCATAAATCAGAAAAGGATCTTTATTCTGTCACATTTTTAATGATAATTCTCTAATTGAATGTAATTTGCTATTTTTATTCTTGAATTATTTAAACTTTACAAATCTGAAATCTAGAGTGACATTTTGAACCGAGATAAAAATATAATTGAAATCCCTCTATATGTATTAAAATCTCATTTAAAAAAAATTGTATATCAGTAGTACTGTAATGTAAATAGGTGGCCAGGCTTGAATTCTCCTGAGATGTATAAAGGCTAACACAGAACTTCAAGAAAATGTTGTTTTCTGTTCTAGAATATATAAAACAAAATTGTAATAGAAGTGCAGCATATATTGGCTGTAAAACCTTACCTCCTGAATTCTGTAGAGGTGGAGGAGTATGTCATGATAACAAAGTATTAATATAGGAAAGAATATTTTTGTTGCTTTCATTGGTTATCAGGGGTCTAGATGTTCACATTATTGATTAAATTGTATTTTTGTGTTAAACTTATCATAAAATCAAAAAGATTTTTTCCCTTCCACCAATGACTGTAAAAATTAGCTTCAGTAGAACCACTTACTATCTGTATTTGTGTTTGATTATTTGGAATTTATGATTTCATACTCTAGTTGTAGTGAAATATAACAAGTGAATTTTAAAGATTATGAGTGAATAATTTTTATTATGTATTGGCAAAATTACATTCCATTCATAACATTATTATGTATTGAGTGGCTATACTCACCTGATATAACTGAGTATAAAGAAAGTAAAAATACTACTATGATATGTTTCAAAATGTGTTTTGTATTCTACAAAGTTCTGGAAATTTCCTTAACAGCAGGCTAAAAGTGATTTAGTTGTCAGAAGAAACATGAAAATGCAGTTTTCATTTGCATGACTCATTTTTATTCCCAAACTTACTGTTTAATTTACATTGCACCTTTTCTTTAAAAGCAAGTTTGAAGAAAAATACAATAATGTACAGTTGTTGGGGGTGTTTCAAGACGGTAGGTGCTTCAAGGCCTACATCGTAGGCATGTAGGCTTAAAGTAAAAATTAATATTTAATTTGAATTTTAACCCCAAAGGCTAAAGAAAAGAGTCAGGTAAAGAAAAGAAAGCCAAGTCTATGAAATCAGAGTAGCTGTGCAAAACTGTGAAGTGACTCAGCCAAGATGTTGAGTTAGATGTTGAGTTGAGATGTTTGTTAGGAACTGAACAGCCTTTGAGACAGTGATACACTGAACACCAAGTTAAAAAGTTTGTCATGTTTCCAAAAATCAGCTTTATGTCAGTGAGTCAATCACTGGGAGATGTACTCCTTTCATATAACTTCCGTAGTGGTTTTTTTGTGCACTAATTGAAGCCTGGAGGATAACAGGTGCATTGTTCAAATATAATATAACTGTTGTTGAAGGTGATATTCACATGAAGACAGATGGCTGCTGAGATCCATTAGCTGCCTTGGTCTTGGCTGAAGAGAATAGTCTGGAGTCCCCTTTATATTTTAATAAGCAATATGCAGAAGAGGCGTTTTGAGTGAACCACGACAATTTGTTTTATAGTAAAAATTTATACAACTAGGCATGAGAATTAAAAGCATGACTTCAAGCTATAAATGCATGGATTGCTGGTGTTACATTTGAGTCAAGCTGAATTAGTAGTACTCGTGTTGGTTGTATCTGGAAAAAGATTTTGTTTTCTTTCCTTTCCTTTGGCTCTGATAGTTTGCTAATAAGCAGTGAAGAGTTAGACTGAAATAACTGAGAATTCTGAGGAATTACGTCATGAGCAGCTATTATTCTTCCAGATTTGGTTCCATATGAATTGTTGGAGCTGAGTCTGACAACTAGGATTTTCTTGCAAAACCTCCATGATCTGGCCAAGGAGTTCAGAATCATAGAATCATAATATCCTTCTTTAGCTGAATGGAAATAAGCTTCAATTGCCATTAAAATTGGGTTATTTTTGGCTTTATGGCTATCACAGTACATATGTTAAGTCTGTGCAAGATTCTTGCTGTCATATATTGTAATTTTTATTTAAAGTTGTGTTTTATAAGTGGGAATTTATCCTTTGTGTCCTTCGTGTCCTGTGTGTCCTGTCCACATTTGCTTACGCTTGCTAGCATTCTGTTTCCTTCTCTTGTAGAGTGCTTCAGAATTCTGAAAGCTCATCTGAGTCCTCATGGCATATTACTGACACACTGGTCTGCATGGTTTGGTTCTGTCAATATGTTCTGTATGCCTATTGACTACAGCAGTAGGAAGGAGATCGGTAACTGATTCTGGAAGTGAGAGGACTGAGCACGCTCACAGGGGTTGCATTTGATTGTATTCCAAGAAGTAGGGTACTTGGGGACATGGCTTAGTGGTGGATTTGACAATGTTAGGTTTACAGTTGGACTCGATCTTAAAGGTCTTTTCTAACATAGATAGTTCTATGTTTCTGTGATCGTATTTGAATAACTTCTTGTAGAGTCCTGTTAAATTCTGCTAAGTCATAGGAAGGAACCAGGATAAGATTCCTTACTGACTGTATCAAATGTAGAGATGATTAGCAGTCCCTGTAAAGATATAACCCTGGCCTGTGGCTAGAGGGAAGTCCCTATTAGCATTGTGTACACAAGACTAAACAAAACACTGACAATGATGCTGGAAAGACTGCAGAAAATTAGCTCATCTAATCAGAGCTAGAGATAGCTGTGTACTTCCTGTTTAATTAAGCATTATGAGATCAAATCAAAATTGTTTAAAGTTGTTTGCATCAGGTAATGGTTTTTATTAGGACTTATAAATAATAAAATGAAATTTGCTGTCATTAAAATAACATGCCATGTTGCATTTACAGATGTTGCTGCCTGATCTGATTAATAATACAAGTTTTACAAAGCAGTTGATACAATTTCTGCTTTCTTGATAGATAAAAAAATATGACTTTGCTGCAAAGGGATTTACCAGTAACATCTACATTGTTCACAATCCTCACACAAGTATGTGCCAGTTTGTAGGTATTGCTGCTCTGACCTCTTTACTAAACAAAAAATACAGAGTTGTTCTGTGGCTGTTTCTCTTACAGTTTTCTTTTACTTTTGGTGCCAAATAAGACAAGTAAATGAAGCACATCATAACTCTGGTTGACACATAAGAAGTCAGATGTGAATATAAGATTAGCTGTTCTACTTATCTTAGGAAAATAAGATGAAAGTAATTTTTTTTCACCATTTCTGCCCATATATATGGGCATATAGCATATATATATGCGATATATCTAATCATCACTGAAAAAGTACTGTTAACTTACAACTTTATGTAAACATAAATATATAAATAAACACATGGACACCCCTCCCAGTGGTAGAAGTTCCTTTTGGTGGGGGAATAGTCTGTAACTTCACTTGGTACTGTTTTCTTTCAGTTTGCGGTATAATTTTTTTTTACTGACACATTGAAAGTTCTGAGCACTAGAAGGAATAAAAACAAAGCAAACCCTTACTTTTTTACCTTTTACTTGTAAGAATTTATTTTTGCTTTAAACAATATTGCCTGACCTTTTAAACCCAAGGTGCTTACAGGTTTATCAGTGAAATTAAAAGACGCTAAAGAGGAAGTGTCTTTGGGACATAATTATGTTTTAATTATGCCCTGTAGCTAATGTAGATGCATATTAAACTCAAACATTTTTATGTGTATTTCCCCCTGAAACGTTCTTTTCTCAGGACTTAAATTAGAAATCAGCATATCACTGTGTCTTACAGTTATCTAAGCTTAGTGAATATTGACAAAAATCTTTTTCACTGTCATTTTATATTTTAGCTTTTTTCATAAGACAGTATTTTTGTTACAGAAACTTCTAATGAAAAAAATCACTAGTTTTTGCATAATAGGTTCAAAATCTTAAAGCAGTATTTCTTAAATGAAATGGACCTGATATAAACCCATTATTTTTTGCCATATTTTTGTTTCATGGATGTTATTCCAATAGACCACAACTGATGATGAGGTACTAGAAAACATAAAAGAATATTAGGCTATAATATAGACAAATGCTATAGTGTGTACTTAAATATTTGAGGAATCACAGTAGTAACTGATGGTAAAAATGTGTGGTCTTTTTACTCCAAGCTCAATCCCTTTTTCAGTTTTCTCAATTATTCTAGTTAAAACTGGAATTCTGCAGTCTTTGTTGTGACGCCAAAGTTACAGTGGCATTTTCCTGTGATTATTCACTCTAAATTACTTTAATTTGTTCAGCATTTTTTTAAACTGTTAAATACGTACGATTTTCAGTTTTCATCTTCTGAATTACGTTAAAAGTTAAAATTTTGGGCAGTCTTTCAGCCTTAGGGATAAAGGAGAGCTCTAGCTATAATCTCTCTTCCAGGACATTAACAGTGCTGGCATAGTTTTAGTGATGTTCAGCTGTGCTAACCACCATAAAAAGAAATTGGATCAGTTTTTGTAGTTGTTACATATTAGGAACAAAAGTCTGTATTTAATAATCTAGTGTATGAACTGTATGAACTGGTTAGTGATAAGGTTCTTACAGTGAAGAGAGTGAAAGCAATAATTATCTTTCCTGTACTAAAACTAGTTTAGATCAGAATTTGCTCTCTTATGACTTGTTTTATTCCCAGCAACACACATTGCTGTAGATACTCCATAATGTAGTATCTTTTTAGAACTGCACGTATAAAAGCGAATGTTGAAGCCAGACCTTTACTTTTCTAAGATTCCTTTTGTAGTTTTGAACCACTTGTCCATCTGGCACTTTATTATCAGTGTAGATGGACTGTACTTGTCAGAAGAGGTTTCTGTTTTATTGGGCCTCACAGCAGCAGCAAGAAAGTCATTCCATGACATTTTAAGAAAAGTAATAGATGGATTTGCCTATCTGGTTGATAAATTTCTAAGTTTAGGGACTGTAAAGTGTCTGAGTGTCACTAAATATAGAGCTTTTAGCAGATTTTTTTGAATACCTTCTTAACCATACAGCTCTCTCTCTTAACCATCTGCTGAAAAATACCTGCTGCACGTTGCTGCACACAGCACTGGTAATATATTGAAGCTCTTTGGCTGTTTACCCCAAGTTCTGAGACAGGGTTTAACTGTTTTTGAGATGCAAATCTTTTCATTTGTAGCTTTTTATTACCTTCCAGGACAAGCTGAATGACATAGCAAGTCTCTTCCAGTTGTGTTCTTGTGCTTTTTGAACAGAAAAAATTTGAGAGTAGTTTTTTAATCTTGATGTACTTACTTGAAATAATATTTTGAAATTATTTTATTAAACATTCAGATATTCTGTAATTGTATAAACTGGCTTCCAAAACAAAACCCAGAATTCTGAATACTTTAGTTTGATAATGTCCATGTAATTTCTGTAACATCATATAGCTGTCATATTCCGTCTGTCTATATTCAGCTAGTAAATTACGGCTATATTTCATATTCCGTCATCTAGAATGTTGTATCAAATGTGCACTCTGCTGATATACCACAATAGGCACGATGTAAATAAAAATGTACTTTTGCTTTCAGAATTGATTTAACATTCTGCCATATGTCTTTGAAATCTGTTGAATCTCCTGAATAAAGACAGAACAGCTCTTCATATGTTATTTGTTCAGTGTGCAATTTATGTTTTGGAAATTTAATATATTGATTTAGGAAAGGGAAATTATTATGATAGGGCTTAAATATTTCAACATTATAGAGATTACTACTTCTTGAAAGAAGCGTGGCCTCTGATTTTGAATGAAATGTACAATGCTATTTAGCTGTGGGACTGAATTCCACATAATGTGATGCGCTCTGAGCTTTTACTGTTCCTTGTGTCCCTTCTTAAGTCCACTCACAAAGGAGAAAAACAAAATGTCCCTCAAATATGTTTTTTGTTTGTTTGTTTGTTGTTTTTTTGTTGTTGTTCATTTGTTTTCTGTTTCCCTGTTTTTCTTTTGGTCTGCTGCTGTACATGTGTGAGTGGAAGCATGTGGTCTTCATGGCAAGTTTTGCTGTTTAAATTCCAATTTATTTTCTTTTTCTAGTTCATCTGCTTAATGAAGTTGAGTTTGGGGCATGAGAACTGGGGCTATACTAGTGAATTCTTAAGGAACTTTTTTTTTAAAAAACCAATTACGGTAGTTGGGCTCCTTCTTGTACTTTGTTACTACAAGTACTACTTTGTTATTTCCCTGTTTTTAGAACTTTATAGCAGGCACTAAAAATGAGGTGTATGTTACTTCTTGTGAGACAGTTCAGAGCACTCTGGCAGTAGAGCTTTTTTATTCTTCTGTTTCCATTTTTCCTGCAGTCAAGTCAAAGAAAAGAAAAAGATAGGAAAATAGACTTGTGTGTTTTTAAAACAAGCTTTCTTTTGTCGAACGCAGAAAGGCTCTTGTCATAATTGCAGTCTAGAGTTGAAATATGTCTTGATTACAGTGCACTTTGCATAAGATAGAATATAAAATGTTCTTTATAGTAAGCAGTTCTCTTTATTATGACAGCAAGGGCTGATACCTGGTTTTCTGCACTTCTGTTTGATCATTATCTTAAAATGTGATTTTGTCTTTTATTGTCCTGTTAATAACTAAAAAAATCTGGGTTTACAGCAGAGTTTTTAGAGAATGCCAGTAATCTTGAACCAAACTATGCTATTAGGAGAGCTCCAACACCTAGTTTACTCAATGTGCAAGAGAGTTGACAAACATCAACTATCCATGTACTGTTTTGTGTTTTACTGCCCTGCTTTTGTCATTCTTTTATGACTGCCTCAGAAAAGTTGTGTACATGTTTCTAGAGCAGGCATAAGGAATATTTATCATCCTGAGGAAATCTATTCATTACTCAATTTCCTTGTAGTTTTATTTTAAGAATTATTTGATTTTTTCCAATGATCAATTTATTTAGAAAATTAATTTGTTTTAATCTCCACTTACACTGAGGATTTGCTGATATCTTGGAATATTACATGACTGGAGACTTAATATCCTTTTCTTTGTCACTGATCTTTGTCCTAGAGGTTTAACCATATCTCAGTAAAAGGCAGGGGTTCTTGCCACAGTTGTATCAAATTTTGATAACTTTGTCACTTTGGTTGAAGGGATTTTGTCCAGCTCAAGTCACTGGATGATGCTGCTGCTTTTGAAAATCTGAGGCTTAAGGTAAAATTCAGTCTTTTGAATTTTACTGTATCTTGCTACAGATTATCAGCCATAGATTTCTAATGAACGAAGACTGCTTGGTGGACTGCTGTAGCCTGTATTATAGGTTACCACTCGATCTCATGATCAGTGAAAAAGGCCTGCATTGTCATGTAATGCTGAACTTGGCTTCAGACGTCATTCTGATCAGTGCATAGATTGGGAAGTAACAGTCTGTAAAGGATTCCCAATAACATTGGAACACCATGAGGGTGCTTGCAAGAAGCTGCAGTAATAAATTAATGAAGTAATTCAGTAATACCTAATAAGTCAAGATGGACAGCTTGCTCAGATGAACTCCTTGTGCAAGGTACATGGTTGTAAATAGGACGAACACTTCTGTGGTTTAAATAGTCCAAAACTTTTCAGTCTCTCCTTCCACGATTGCATATTTAGAGTTTTTTTGTAGTTGAAACAGTTCATTCATAACAGTTCAAACATAATTCCGTGAGCATATGATGTCTTCCACTGTGTCAGGACTTGGTTGCTCTTTGGAAACAATGCATAGACAGAGAACTTCAACTGTTGTGGTGAACTTGCTCAGATCCTGACTCTCTGCCAGATGCACTAGGTAGAACTGGAATATTGGATAATAAGTCAGATTTGCTTGGATTAATTCCAGTGTCCTGTAGACCTCTTTGTAAGTGGGAATACGCTAGCATAGGTGAACTGCAGCTCTTGCCAGCAGCTGTGCTCTTCAAGAGCAAATCAATATGCACCATTCACTTGGACTCATTTCTGGTGCTGTGGTTTGAAACACAGCTTTTGTTTTAATGCCAAGAGTCCTATTCAAAATGAGGGAAGTCCTGCTAATTTAGATTGTCTGGCATGGCCAAGACAATTTTTCCTCAGGCCTTCTCTCATTTGTGAGTTTCCCTTGTGCTATCTCAGCAGCCTGGGAGTCCATGTGCCCTGCTAAGATGCCAAGTTGTAGTATGGCTGCCTGGATAGCTTTGCTTCCTAGTATGCTCTTTCTCCTTCCTTATGAGAAAAATTACTGTTACTGGAATGAAGGAGCCTGCTATGCCAGACTGTTGAGTTAAACAGTTACAATCAGACATGATAACATGTTGGACTGTTTTCCAAGAAGTGGAAGATATCCCAAGTACCTGGAGTGTGAGCTGGAACTGAGACTAGGGCCTTTTTCCGAAGTCCATTTGGCTGCTGCTTTGGCCTGTCGTGGTCTGGTCTGCTTGAATGTCTCTGTCTTCTCTTTGACATCTTTGGAGATGGCTAGTGAGAACAAATCATTTGTCAGCAACCTAAACCTTGTGTCCCAGTCCTGCATTTTGTTGCTGGTTGCAGGTCAGGATTCTTCACAAAGCGACAACATGTTTCCATGCTGATACCAATTTTCTTTCCTAATTTTTTCCCCTATAACTTGCAATAAAACGTTGTAGTATATGCTACAGTATAGTAGATCATGAGCTACCTGAGTGTGTGAATAAGTTACATGTTCACTGTACTCAAATAAAACTATAGAACATCATATGAGAGCATTCTTGTTTAGGGTATGGACAGAGCTTGAATAAGCAGTAGGAAATTAGTTTTTGGACTTTGGGTCCCTGGCCAGTCTTCATCCATCTTCTCTGGAAATCGGTAATACATGCTGCTGTGGTATACATATAAGTATGGATTTCTCTCAATTTTGATAAAGATTTACTGAATTTCTTTTCTCCTTGGTATACATTCTCTTTACACTTGGATTATAAACTGCCATTATGATCAATAGAGATCTAGCCTATAAAGTCAATAGTGTCTAGAGAATGATTTCTTTAATGAGCCTCTAGGTGCCTATGTTAGGGCAAATGGAATTGTTCCCTAGGCTCCTGTGATTGCATTGACCTCCATTGACAGTAATGGGAGATGCCTGGACTTAGATGTCTGGAGCTGAATCTTATTCCTGCAGATGCAAATAGTTAGTTACTATTCTACTTCTGTTTAACTTTCTTAGTCATCAAAATAAAAACAGAGAGACAACCCCCGCCTCCCCAAAAAAGTACAAGCTACAAGTGATACACAATGCATTGCTCACTGTGTGCTGACAAATGCCCCCCTAGCCTCTGAGCAGTGATCAGTGGCACCCAGCCAACTTGGAGCAGTTTATGTACCAAGTATGATGTTCTGTGGTGTGGAATATCCCTTAGCTAGCTGTCCCATCTATGCTTCTTCCCAGCTTCTTGTGCACCTCCTCACTGGCAGAGCATGGGAAACTGAGAAGTCCTGGACTCAGAATAAGCACTAATGATAAACAACCAAAATATCAGTGTGTTATCGATATTATTCTCATGCTAAACTCAAAACCTAGCACTGTACCAGCTACTGGAAAGAAAATTAACTTTATCCCAACTGAAACCATCAGAATAATTTAGATACAGAAAGAAATATTGCAATGGTTTGAAGTAGCTAATAAAATCTTTTGTAGGTGACCAAGCGTGTGCCTAAAAAAAATCATGTTGTTATAGGAGATGGCTTTAAGATGTGTTGTGCTGATAATTTGATGCAGTGTCTTGAGGCAGAAGACAGTGGTTTATGTTTTACTTTTCCCGGTTCAAAGTCTTGGTGCATGTAAATGTATGAAGAAATTGTGTACATAAATTGTATATTTAGCTAAGCTGCACTAAGGCAAGCTTAGGCGGCTGTAAACAAAAGCCTATGGTACATATTTTTGCTAGTTCATCAGCCACACAGTTTAGGCTCGCTCATGTGAGCAATATACAAGGTGTTTGAATGATACAAAAATTTTCTGATTTCCTTATAGTAGATGAAGCCATCTCCAGGGCAAAGTGCTTCTTGCCTCATGTGGTTTGGAAATCCTGGAATTGGAGGAGAAAAGATTTTTTATACTTGATTAAATTGGTCTGTGCTGACTGCTACACAATGTATTAGTTTTCCAGCTCAATTTTAGGTGATGTCTCTGATCTGTACCTTTAAGGTAGAAATTGTGCTACAGGATGATAATTTAGGACAAATTTTTGTTATTTGCGGATAGCGAAGCATTTATTTGTGCTCCTAAATGACAACTGTGCTTGCCAAAAGATAGTCTCAAGGTGAGGTTATTTTAAGAATGAGCTTAAAAAAAGAAAAGTTGCTTGGATAAAGATATGCCAACTAAGCAGTGTCAACAGTAACGATTTGAGTGACTGCCTAGGAAATGGATGAAAAAGTGAACCAATTATTTCAGAAGATACGTGACTGTGTGTGATAAATTTATGAATTTGAAGCTGTTATCTATACAGGCTCAACAATTTTAGACAGAAAATTACCCAGTGACTGTTTTAAAAAAAGAAGCGTTAAGCCATTACTACTTTGAATTTTGCAGAGTTGCAGCTAATCTGGTGGTCAGCCAAGAAGCTAGACAAAATAAGTGCACTATTTTGCTTAGTTGTTAGACTTTAAATAAATAAATTTCCCAGCACTGTAAGGAATAGATGCATAAAATCTTACATGAGTATATAAAAGTAATTTTAACTGAAACATGAAAATTTTGTGGAAGTGTGAACCTGAGCATACAGGGCTTGCAAGACCTGTCGGCAAATTATTTTCCATCCTAATATGCATGCTGCATATCAGATTTGATAACAAATTTTATGGAGCACCTAGTTCTATTTGCAGATACTAATCTGCAAATATGGCAGATGATAAAAGTATCTGTCACTGATGACATGATGCCTATTGTTCAGTGGCTGGAGTGACTGGGGAATGTAATTTCTTTTAGTTCTCTTTTGAAAGTGTATTCTGTTATATCAAACTGATAATTTTGGGGCAAGACATGGCCCATACTTTCCTGCTTTGTTGAAAACTTTCCTTCAAAGGAGAACATACACCTGCCAAATGGTCCATTTGATGTACCTCCTTATTCCATATCTAAAGATCTTGCAGGCATTTATGTGATCAGAACTTACTGAAAATAGCTTTTTCTTAAGTTCCTATCTGGAACATGGTAATCTGGTATTAGGCTATACCAGTTGCAAATGTATAGCTTTTATATATCTATATCTCCCTTTTCTGTGTATACTGGAATTTATAACTTGTATATCTTCTAGTGAAGGTTTTCTAGTACAGTACATGTGTCTTAACTAACATTTATTAGGCAAATTAATCTGTATTACTCTGATACTCATGTGGATATACCACATAAAAGCAAAATATAAGTTCCTTGCTACACTACACTTATCTATACCAAGTGAATTGTCTTCTAGGCCTCCTTGATTCTGGCTTTGCAGTATTGGTTTTGTCCCACTAATCAGTACTAAGAGCTTTGTTTCTTATAGGGAGAAGTCGCCTAAGAAAGCCTCAGTGTCACCAGGATGCCCAGTATTATCCTTAGTACATTCAGTATCAGACAATGGACATGTCACTTCATTACAGCAAATACTGGTGCATAAAACCTCAAAACTACCTACTTGTCTGGTCTGAAGTGCACTGCTGATGACATCACGTGCATCCTACAGGCGTGCCTGGAGGAAAGGGAAGTCCTCAAAAAACTTTGTCTTCAGTGATCAAGTTAAGGCTTGGAGAGTCGACTTGCAGTTTTTAAAAACAAAAATTCACACTGCTGCTAATGCCTAGACTTGCACGGTCCAAGATCAAAGTGACAATTTTTTATAGGGCTCTCCTTGCCTCAGCTTCTTGTCTTCAGTGTGAACCAGTTCATTGCTTAAACGAGACATATTTATTGATCTCTTTTCCCTCACCAAAGCCATGGCCCATCCACCTCACACATAAATTATAAATGTGTTGCAGATTTTAGAAAGCTCAGAGAGCTAAACGGAGGCAAAGTAACTGAAATAGTCCAGATGTGGGCCATACAGTTAAAAAGTTGCAGAGAATCCTTGCTGTCAAGTGTGACTGGCAGGAAGAAGTCTCAATAGAGTAACGATGTTGCTTCAGTATTACTATTTTATAGTAACTTTGGCAGTTTCTGTTGATATTTAGCACAGTCTATGGTGGGATGTGGAGACATACCCAGCTTTTCTATGATATAGAATCATTTTTTGGTTTTGTATTCTTTTATTTCATCTCAATGGAAACTGTCACGCAGAGTACAAGGGAAATATACTCACTCCTGCAGCATCATTCCTATTGAGCAAGTTCATATCAGGGTTCAATAAGACCCTCAAAAAGTTCTTACAAAAATCACCAAACAATTTTGTTGATTTTTCAAATCACTTGATTTGAGTTTGACCTTTTACAGGTTGTTGCCATAATGCCCTTATAGTAGACTGCAGTTAGAATAGATGGTAATAGTAGTTTTACAGGTTTTTAAGCTGTTTTTCTAAATAGTTTAAAACCAAGCAATTTATAAGCAGTTAAAATGACCCTACAAACACCTACATGCATGATATGTGCTGTGTATAATTTATTTTGTTCAAGGAACTTTAACTGAACCACTTCAATTTTGGGTGTTAGAATAAATAGGGACATATCCCTCTGTCTTCGTGTTTCTGCAGATTTCAAACATGTCTAATTTTACCTTGGTGCTTTTTCTAGTGAAAGGGGTCGCTCCTCCGGATTTTTTTTCTTTATACACATAGAGTAATGGTATTAGGAAAGAATGAGGCTGATCATTCCCCAGTGTATAGAGAAGGCTGTTCTGCAGGATGTCTTTTCTGTAACGAAATGCTGCAATTCATGGCTTCTTCCCGCTGAGGATGACCACACAGCCTGTCAGATATTGGCCCTGCTAAAATCCTGTTTCCTTGATCAATGGTAAGAAAAGCTGAATCACAAGGATGAGAGAGCCCTTAGTGAAGCATGTAACTGCACATGTGCCAACCTGCACCATGTAGCTTTGTTATTCTCTGCCATCTGCCACTGCAAAAACTCTTGAGAACCAAACAGGATTACAAGAAAGCAACGAGAAAATATCCAACCTGTCCCGAGGCCGTGTTGTGTTATTATGTAGCTGTTGTTTCTACTTACTGCAAGAGCTGCTTCTCAGCATAAAGTAATGAGTTAGCTAGTAAAAGTCATTTCTGTGGGCATTAAGGCAAGTGATGTGAAAAGTACAGCTCAAGATATTAGTATACAGAACTGTTAGAGAGGAGTGTTAATTTTCTAGGAAACTAAGCAATACATCTTGAAGCATTCATGATTTGCTTAACCCCTGAAAAAAAAAATTCAGTCTAACTTGATTGCTTGCTCAAATATCCTTTGTTAAGAAGATGAAATGTGCTTTAATTCATCTTTTGAATAGGGTGAAAGATTCCAGAGTTTCTGGGTAGAAGAATAGGTGGCCACAGGATCACAGATTGCATCCTCAATTTAACAGGTTCACACAGAGATTGGAAATTAAAATGCACACATCTTTGTATTAGATTTTTGCTTTTTTTCAGGAGTAAACAGACCATTTGTAGCTCCCACAGGAGCAGCAGCAGGACTTGGCCAGCAACTGCTGGTGCCCTGTGAAGGGGAGAGGAGCTGTTCCATGGCCCTTCTGAGTGTCTGTACACACGAGAATTCTTGCTAATGGAGAGTTGGCAAGCCTGACTGTTGCTAGAAAAAGTAGTGTTCATTTGCTATTCGACCAACCAGTCCTTTTATCTCCTGAGCAAAAAGGTTGACTAGATAGGAAGAGAATTCCCACCTGCTGGATCCTGCCTGTGGCTATGCTGGAAAACAAAATGCTGTTTTCTCTCTTTTCTTCCCCTTCCTGCTTTTTAAAAAGTCTTTTAAAGTGGAGTAAAGTCACTTTGTCAAATGCACAATAAGGATTAATTAGTCAATGTTTGTTCAGAGCTTTGGATGTCTTAAGCCTTATTTGGGATGAGTGCTGAATATTAGTGTTCTTCATGCATTGACTTGATTATGAGCAGCATCTTGATGAAGAAGCTTCTTTTTTACCATTTGAATCAGGTGCAATTTAGGATTTTATTCTCCAAGTTTGTATATGTTTTTATACATATTTGTCTTGTATATTTGCAAAGTATGTTATAGAGTTTCAAGTACCTATATTGTCAAAAACATCGAAGTGTTTTATATGAAAAAAAATACATTTTATCTTTCTGGGTTTTTTTTGGCCTCTTTAGGCCAGTCCACAGATTTCATAGGTATATGAATATTCTGAATTACTATTTGGACATTCACAGGCCAAACAGGGAACTACTTTTATCTGCAGAGAAATGAGAGTATCTTTGCAGTAGTAGTGTCACCAGTTGTATGCTTGAATGATTTTTCTGAGTATATTACATTGTCTTCTATTAGTAAAATACCAGAGCCAGAGTAAAAAATTAAAGTGGTTTTTGAGAAGAAAACTTAAATTCTTGTGGGAATTGTCTATATTCAGATGCAGAACTTAAGGTTAATGCTAAAATTTTGAATTGCGCAAGAGCAGAGTTGTTCTTTTATGTATTGTCGTAGTTCTTTTTTGAGGCAAAGAGAGACTGAAGATGTGATGCTTTATTATTTTATCATATTTGTGGGTTTTAGAACTAGAAGTATGGTATTGAAGCAAATGTTCTTTGATTTCTTATAAAGCCTAATGCAACTTAATGGAATCTGTATGTTAAGTAATCTGATTTTACTACAGATTTTATGTCACCTATTGCCTTGTAAAAAATGACATGAACTCATGTAATTGAATGTTTTCCACAGAACTCAACTAAAATGATATATTGATAGCTCTATCCTCAGCTGTCAAGATAAATGTTTGATTACATCTATATTACTTTAGAAGATTTCATTTTATTGGAGGAGTTGGTAGTCTATTGGTAGACAAAAAGAGAAAATCTTTTTTATACAAGCAAAGTATCCTTCATTTTAGAATCTGATGAATTGAACTTCAGTGCTGAAGCAAAGTATAGGTGAAGCATTATACTTTGGGAGAACAAGAATGTGAACCTGAGTAAAGAAATCTGTATTTCTATTTTGTTTTCTATAATGGGGCAATCAATTTATGGACATTTGTGAAAGATTTTAAATTACCATGTTTACTCCATTTACTAATATCATGGGATTCAAAATTTTTTTCTTTATATCATCTTATCTTTCAAGTCATTACAGAATCAGCTGAAAAGACCTTAAATCAATGCATTTACACACTTCTCTTGTGATGTGCCTGTAAAACATATATATTTACACATGCAAGTTCATGTGATGTAAACCCCAAAGCTAGCAGCAAGCAACTGTTTTTTATTTTTCTCAGCTTGAGTATGTTGGGAAAATTTATTTTGTTATTCAATATTTCTATTTGCAGAGCAGATTGAAATACTGACCCAATATGTAAGAATTTATTCTTCTGTTTTTATTCAGTTTGACAAAGGATATGCTTACAGCATTCGCCACAACTATGGGAAAGAAGGAAAGAGGACTGATTATACCCCATACAGCTGCATGAAGATTATCATGTCCAATCCACCAAGTCAAGGGGATTATCATGGTGAGTTCCTTAAGAGGGAAAACCCCTAGCGTTTACAAACAGCAGAACCGCTTGGCTAGAGAAGTTATTCCCTCCTGTAGTCTCATAATTTGTCTATTTTATTTCCAGATCATCATGGTCTTGAACTATTCTCTTTAGATCAGACTTAATAAGTGCTGTTTTTGTATATGTTGTGTCATGCAGTTTAAGGACACTTTAAGATGGTTTAAAAAATGAGCCATTAGAGGTGTTCTGAGATATGAATTCAATCTTACAGCAACTCTGAAATTTGCTAGGTATTGTAAAATCTCCTACCGCTGAATTACTAAACATGGAAAACCTGCACTAGCTTCACTGTTGTTAGGGTAGTACTAAGTCATTCATTCAGTTGTGTCTAAAAACTAACTCTGGGACAAAAAAATTCTACTGTTACTTAGGTGGTGGAACTTTCTAAGGTACTTATAAAGTGATATTTTTACAACAGACTGTGCTTTGAAGACCAGTTGTCTCTCATTACTTTTATTTTCTTGGGTTTTTTCCACAGCTATTAAACGATACCAGTGTGATCATTGTTAGTAAGGAACTAACTTAAACTCTTTTCCTGTCAGTGAATGAGAATTGTGGTCTGTTTATAGTGGGATATTTTATGTGACTCTTGAGCCTGTGGTGCCCTGATAACTCTGCAGTAATTATTTAAAGAAAAAAAAAAGCAATTGTACACATGGGTAATTAACTTTCCTATTAATAAGCTGTTAGACAATTAGGAACAGCTTAGCTGGTCTCTTGAGTGCCTTACTGCACTAACTCCTGAGTAAACAGCCTTGTTTGTGAGCTTGCTTATTTTTTACTGTCAGGGTGCCCATTCCGCCACAGTGATCCTGAGCTACTGAAGCAAAAGCTACAGTCATACAAGATCCCTCCTGGTGGAATAACTCAGGTAGGGAATATTTTGCTTGACGCTTTCATTAATAAGGCACTGCTTTTCGATTTTACTTTCTGTTCATGTAGGAATGCTAAATGCAATTTGTCACTGTGTGTATTGTGAAATATTTCTTCTTACAGAAGGTTTATACCAGAATTTTGGCTTTCTGGCTGCAGTGTTCCCACTGATGATTATTGTCACCACATTTTATTGTTTAGTATTATGAGTTGGTTTATTACTATAGTGGATACAATGCAGAATTTTGTTCTACTTTGTTTTACTGCACTGTGATTCAAAACGAAGTTTAAATGAATCTGGCAGTGTTTTAGAGAATTTATTCTTCTTCTCGCAGTGACTTGTGGATGACTACTGTGTAGTCAGTAGACAAATGTAATTGTTTTCTATAATAAACTTCTAAAAAACTGTACATTCCTAATCATCCATAGTGCTAACTTCCTCTAAACAACAAAAGCACATAAAACCCAATGAAATTAAGCAGAAATTTTTATCAGCTTTTAAAAATGTAAACTTAAATTGAAAATCTATCTTTTATAGCAAGGACAATGTAGGAATTGGAACTTTGAGATTTGTCCTGAAGAACTGTGGCTCCCACTGCTTGCTCTAGCAAGAGCTTAAGGCAGTAAAAGATTGCCATCATTTTCATTGAAGGAAGGTGTCCTGGTGAGATTTAAGCTGAGACCAAACAGTTCTGTGTATTAACTGCTTGGAACCTGCTTTAGGTCCATAGGAAAAACTTGCTTTAAGTTATTGTCTTTAGTTCATGTGGAGTGTCACCACTGCTTGTCAGGCATCAACAAACTGTTTTACTAGATAGAAAAGAAAGTTCCGAATAAGCAGTCTGCTTTGGAAGGAATAAGTAAGATACAAGTTAAAAGGGAATAGTTTCAAAGAGTTTATTGTTCACTCATAGTAAGTCTCGATGAATTCTTGAAACATGCATACTTTTTCCTAGGAATGTTTTTTCCTTTTATTTTTTCCTGTTTTCTCATCTTGCAACATTCTCCTGGTTCATATCAATAAGCATCCATATATCTGACAGACCCTAGAGATACTTTCCTTTGGCTTTTTTCCTTTATATGCATCAAGAATTCATGCTGGTCTGGGATTTTTATCCTGCTGATCATTGGAAAGATTGGTGAGGATTTACTGGCTTAGATGCCTTGCTATATGTCTGGGTAGGATTTAATAGAGGTTATTTCTTCACTGAATTTGCACAGTAAGGCAGTATCTTTATATTTAATGTAGTTCCTTACTTAATGTGAATTGTGATTTTATTTTTGTGTGTGTTTAGGTTTGTTTGTTTGTTTGTTTGTTTAGTAGAATTTGGATTCACTAGGTGTCTTAAATTTTCTTATCAAAAGTGACTAAGAAAAACTGTCTCCGTCAACATCATCTTTGCCCAGAAATGGATGTTGTTCTGTCCATGACTCTTGTGGTGTTTAAGCACAGTTAGGGTAAAGGGCTCTTCAGTGTCCACTCCTAGTGTTAAGCCAACCCCTCCCCAAAACGATACACCCTCCACGCAAAACCTAATAGTAATTAAATTAAATTAAATTAAATTAAATTTAAAAAATTTGGCTGTGCTTGGGTTCTCAGAAATTAATCTTTGACATCAGACAGTCTTTGAGATATCCAGTAGGAGAAGAGGAAGGAAATCAGTTCACATCTGTCTCCAAGTTGTCATTGTTGCTACCTCTCCTTATTGCTCCATTTGCATGGTCCAGTAATGTTTGTGTGACTTCAGGATCCTTCAGTCCACACTGTGGCTTTGAAGAGTCTTCTCTGATGCTGATGGCAGTTGCTGAGTATCAGAAATGTTATTTTTCCTTTAGCACGGTGCACAGATATTAGGGGTGGATGGTTTACCAGTCTTTGAATGCTCTCATGTAGTTGCTTTTCCAGTAGCTGGTTCTCAAGATTGGCATTCACTTAAACCATACCCTTTGACTCTTAGACCTCCTGTTAACTCCAGATCCAATGAGAGCTCCCTAACAAACTGGTAGATACCTACTCTTAATGAATGGTTCAGAGCTTGACTTTTCAGCTATGTATTTTAATAAATGGTATGTTTTTTCTTGAGCTCAGGACCTCTTATGCTTGTTTCGAGCTCTGTTCCAAAATTCCAGGGATGGTGCATAATTTTTCAAGCATTTATTTTAAATTTAGCTATGTAGTTACAAATCGATCCCCCACTGGGATTTTCATCTTTTGGTTTAGAGTACTCACATGTCTTCCCTCCAAGCCCACAAACAAGCCGCTTCCTTCCATTTGAAGCTTCTTCCTCATGGCTATTACGGAGCCGCAATGTGGGCTAGTGTCCAGCCCTCATGGCTGTGGTTTTACCCAAGATGGTTAGTTTTCTAGTGTTTCTAGGGCTGTCCATACTCTTGAGATGCACCCTTTCCTTTAAGGTTCATAAGCATTTCTGAATTTTTCTGATACAGATAAAACATTTGACTGGTGTGTGGTGGGAACAAACCCCATCCTAAAGGGCTTTTCACAAGACTAGGTGTGACAAAGGAAGGCTGGACTTCGCGATGATGCTACAGAGCAAATACTGCCAAGACCTCATGTGACTTCAGCAGTCAGTCTGAGCATTAGACTGCTTTCATTGCATTCATTCTGTAGTATTGTCAGTAATGAAAAAAGTGATCAAAGCATTTGAATATGTGAATCTGCTTGCTATGAAGTATCTGGATCCAACTTGTTGTTCCAGTCTAGGTTTTCTGAGGCTGTATCTTGTCTAGGATTGTATCTGCTGAAGTAATCTTCTCAAAGTAATATGGCAGATGACTTACAGGTCTTGCCTAGTTATCATAGCGTCTAAAGCAGAGAACTAATCCTGGTGTTTATTCCAAAAACTGAATTATTTATCTTGTATTTATTTCACATTTTCCTTAGGCTAGTCTAAATCTTTATTTGTGATAGTAGCTTTCCTGTTTGTTTTAAAATGCTTCTCGGAGAAAGAAGCATTAGCTGAGCATCTAATGTGTGAATGTGTAAGTGCATAGCATTTGAATTTATAGTATATAATTTTTCATTTCTGTCTTTGGTATCCTGCTAATTAGGTAAAATCTTTATGAAATCAAGTTTGATAATAGTTAATCAATGTTTGTATAAAGATCATATGTTAAGATGTTATGTTTTTACATATGAGACTTTGAACAAGAGCATGTAGTGACAGGACAAGGGGGAATGGCTTCAAACTGAAAGAGAGGAGGTTTAGATTAGGCATAAGGAAGAAATTCTTTACTGTGAGGGTGATGAGGCACTGGAACAGGTCATCCAGGGAAGTTGCAGATGCCCCATTGTAGTGGTGTGGTGGCTGAGCCCGCAGCCAAAGGGGCTGTGAAGGTAGGGCCAGCCATAGAGGAGCCTAAGGGTAAAAAGGCTCCTAGGTCTCTCCCCCTAGATCGTCATGACATCTCTCCCCCATCCTTGCCCTGTAATGGTATATTCCCCTATTTGGTTTGTTCCCCTTAAGTTGTCAATCTGTGTTCTATATATGGTTATCTTCTAGAGAGTTCTCCCTCACTTGGTGCCCCATTGGCCTTGCTCCTCTGCTCCTCCCCTCGCCTACCCTTATTGGTTCAATGCATTGTAGTCCCGCCTTTTCCCCCCTCCCTCTTACCCCTGTGTCATTGGTCCCTGGTGTTCTCTCCGCTCCTGTTTGTTTCAGTATATAACCTTGGGCACCCGTGTATTCTGGGCTCTTCTGTTCCCGGACCCGTGCAATAAAGACCTTGCTGCCACCTCAGAAGAGCCACCTCCCAACTCTTTACTCCCGGCTTAAGGCGTGGGGTGTGCGAGTGCCTGCGCGTCCACCTGCGCTGGTGGGATAGTGGGTGCTTGCCCAGGAAAGGCACGGCACTGGACCTTTCCCACCGGCACCGCACACCACGCTGAGGCACCGCCGGACGCAGGGCTGCTCTCAGGAAGGCTGCGGCATTCTAGCCTGCAACACCCCATCCCTGGAAGTGTTCAAAGCAAGGCTGGATGGGACTTTGAGCAATCTGGTCTAGTGAAAGCTGTCCCTCCCTGTGGTAGGGGAGTTGGAAGTACATGATCTTTAAGGTCCCTTCCAACTCATCCTGTTCTGTGATTCTGTGATAAATACATCTGTTGTGGTGCTGTACTAAACGTGCTGTAATGTGTTGCCTGCACACCTTACATAGGGAGATAAAAATGATAGGCTTTGAATTAGAGTTATTTCAAAATATCTATTATTTGTTTCAGGAAGTTTTCTCGGAGAAATTACCTTTTCCCCAATTCATGTCAATCACAAAAGCAGAAAGTAGTAAAAACTTCTGGTTCTACAAACAGGAGAAATGGAGAGTCTAGACTAGTTATTTTTGGTGTTCTATTAGGAGTAAAAGCATTTCTTTAGGGAAAAAGGCTTATGTAGATGAACAGTAGATAACTTCAGAAAAAGGCTTGTTAGTTCTAGTAGAATTTTTCTTTTAATTTAAAAATATTTTTTTCCTGTAATTGAGTTCAATTAAAGGTTTTGATTAAGTCACTGAACCTTGTGTAATATTCTTCTACAGATTTAGCGTTTTGTGGGGTTGGAGATTGTTCACAGAGATGGAAGTAAATAAGCCAATCTGTGCTTAGGCCTCTGATATGGCTTTATGTTTCTATGAATTAGAAAAAATTCTGTCAAAACACTGAACAAAAACCTGCCAAACCTGCAAAAAACCCCACCTGAAAACTACCACAATGAAAAAAACCCTTACACTCTCCTTGTTGATTTAATATTTAAGAAGTTTTAGATTATTGCTGTCTGTAAAAATATTTTCACTTGCAGCTAAAGAAACTTTCCCTAAGTTAGAAATTAGTCATATGTAACTGAGTCTATAGTAGAAAGATTTTCATGGTGAAAATATAAGTTAATCTGCAATGTAAAAAAAAAAACCAAAACCCAAACTAACTTTGAGTAAGTGAAAATAACAATGGATAATTATAGAGCCCCAACTATCCTGCTATGCAACATCTTCAGTTTGAATGCTGAGGATCTATAAAGCAGGTGGCTGCATACAGCTGCCTAACATCATCTCAGCCTCATTAGCAGTCGGTAGAGAAAAAAGTTGCAGATGGCAGTGAAGAAAAAGGCACATAAGGACTAACGGGAAAAGTCCTTGAGTATGTACCTTTACTTACAAAGTAAAGCAATACAGTGTAAATGTCTTAATATATGTAGAGGCAAAAGATTGCTGCTGTGAATTAAGTTTTGAATGGAGGTCTGTTTCTGGGAAACACTAGGGAAAAACAGCTGCAAGATTGCTTTCATTATGTACACAAATGTAGTAGAAAAGATAATATTTATTATGGATGGTAAATCTGTTTTATTTTAATACAGGATTGTTAGTTTCTCTCACACAGAGGACTCCTTTCTAGCTGGGCTCCATTCTATTCCAGTGTTTAATCTTTTTTGTTTCCTCTCTTATCAACTTGTTTCCTGATAAAGCAAGTTAATCTACTAAAGCTGTTCTTTAAATATGTTTGATGTGCTCCTTACTCATCCTCCCTTTCATGTATGCAGAATGTGAATCTGGTCCCCCATGATGTGGCCAGTTTAAACTTACATATGTACTAAATATCAGGCTTACTATTTGTCTGCCTTGTGGCTGCCTCTTGGAATGAGTAGGAGCTGAATTAAAACTGTGGCTTTTTTTTTCTTTTTTTCCCCTGGATGAGCCACTAATGTTGGTCTGGCTTTGCTACCCAACCACAGTTTTTAATCAACCATTAGCTTTGTCATCTCTACTTGTCAAATTTGGCTGAAATTGGCCAGCCATTCCATGCTGGGGAGGTGATGTGGTGTAAAGGAGTAGGAGTAAAATGATGACTATCAGTGTATTGATAAATTTCACAAACTGGATGAAAGTCTCTCGAATGTTCTGGTGGGCATCTGTTCTATGGAGCACTCTATCAATGCCTGGAAGTGAAGTAGCATGAACACCCAGTTACCAAAGTTCACTGAAGCATGCTGATGTGGCATCATGATGTGGCTGATGTGGCATGAAGAACAGCTCTAACAGCTGTTCTCCAAGATATGTCTTCAGAGTAGAACAGCAAAAGAATCTGTTTGGGGACCTAGTAGTAGCCTGTAAGAGATCTGATAAGCATTTTCAAGGCAGTGGGGTAGTAGTTCCTTGGTGAAATGAGAATGTAGCTGGGCAGTGAAGACTGAGATATTGCAAAATAGCATGGTTGCTCTTTAGGCATTAAAGGCCAGCTCTGATAATGTGACCATTATAGCTTTCATATGTCAGCAGCATCGAGTCAATGAAGTTCTTGTCTCCACCTTAAAGGTGGGTCAAGATTTTGTCAAGGATGGGCTTGGTTTCAGAACAGTTTGCTCTGCACTGGAATTTATTTGTAAATGCCCCTTTGTTCTGTCATCCTGTGTGCAGTGTCGGTCAGTGATTCCTCTTCTGATATTTGCCACTTGAAGTTACCGTTTTTCTGCTGAAATGTCAGAGAAGATAAGAGCAGCTTGATCTCTCATCCTCTCAGTTGTTGAGAATTAGTTAATTATAAGCTAGCTTTGGTAATCCTTGTCTTTTCTGCTTTTCAGGGTAGTTGAACAATGGCATCATTGAGGCAAAAAGCATCTGTAACTGTGGTCTGCAATGCAAAAGTTAAACAAGCTGTGGAATGTCTCCTAGATTCTTAACTGATCAGCTCTTTTGCTTAAGTTATAAGAGAGCCTCGATGCTTTTAATCTTTTGGAATGTATACTAAGAATCTGTCTATACCTGAGTTTGTTTGCTCATTTAAGATTCTGAGATTTAAAATGTATTTACACCTAAATTTAGAAAAATTTTTATTTATATAATTTTATTAAATGTAATCTTGATTAAACAAAGAAGAATTTTGAGAAAACCTTAAGTATTTATGAACTAGATTGAATTGGTTGATTTATTTCAAGTTAGACAAGTCTGAATGCTACAAAATATCGTGAATGCTTCTTTTAACTAACCAACAGACAAATAGGTCGTCTGATAATTACTCCAAATTAGATGAAAAGTACTTTTTAAGGAAGTACCTACATACAGCATGGTTAGCATTTTCTTTAAAATAGAGCTAGCTCTTTTGCATGGCATAGATTATATTGTAAGGAACAAACAAGAAAACGTAAGGCAATATGAAACGGAAGTGTTTAGAATAGATGAGTTTTTTCAATACTTTATTAATTTTTTCCAGTCAATTTCGAGGAGAGAGGAGATAAAAACCTGAAATATATGTATGTACACAGATAGTGCCAGATTTCAGACTTCATTGCCTACTTGGCCTTGGCCTTTCTCTTTTACAGAAGGTTTAACAGGAGGTGGCAAGAGGGATAGAAATGTAATCAGTTGGGCTATTACAGAGAAATAATGGGGCTAAGTACTTTCCTGGCAGTGTGTTGCTGTTTCTATCCATTCAGCAAATGTAATTTATTTATATATCTGTCAATAAATACAAGGCAGCATCCCATAACGAGTACAGCAGGGATTTAAGCTGTATATTGCTGTGTTTGACACAAAGGTCAACCTTGGGAAATGGCTTGAAATTAACATTTCTTGAAAACTATTTTTCCTTCCATTGAGGCTATCTCTTAATTCCAGCAATTTTCTCTGTTTGATAAGCAGAGGGAGCATACATTTTGATTATATAAAGGAGGGAGGAGGTAATGAAACTTTAAAATATTTCAACCAGCATTGCATTCTGGTGATAAGAATGAGACTTTATGCAGCACAGAAGAGATTACCTGAAGTAGAATTGGAAAGCAAATTGTATTTACAAAAGATGGCATGATTTTTCTAATACGTGTTCAAAACAGCCTATTCACTCTCATATTCTGCTGAGCTTGACTAGAAATAGCTTCATTTCAAAAAGGACAAATCTGATTGAAGTAAAAGCACTCCCCTCTCACAGATACTTGTCTAAAGGATTTGCATTAAATTTTCTTGATGGGAGCACAGTAGTATTTTACTGTGCATCTGCATGAACTGGTAATGTGGAAAATAAAAATACAAATCGTGTCCTTGATTGCTTCATGCTTCAACCACTTGAATTACTAGATTTATGCCTGCAATTATGGAGGAGATGTTGCAATATGATAGTTTGACAATAACTGTCACAATTACATTACCAAAATATAGATTCAACTTATTCTTGAAGTTAAGAGTATTGAAATTACATTTTAAGGACCAGGCGCAATTTCCTGTGGTTCTATCTTGTTTTTAATGTAGCCAGGGGATTTTTAGATGTTGTCAGTTATTAGTAGGATTCACAGATGTCACGTGCTGCAAATGTCCATGAGCTGTTGTACAAGGCTGCCCTAGAATACCTTGGTTTTGAAAGTCTCCACAAGATGTATGTGTGCTACTTGTGAACCTGTCACGTTTTTCTCCCTCTGTGTAGATCCTGGAGTTGGTGAAGGGCATGCATTACCAGCTGGCCTGTCAGAAGTACTTTGAGTTGACGCATGATGTAAGTAGCTACTATTGTTTTTTCAGGTATTATCACCAACTTTGTCTTGAGGAGGGCCTTGGAAATCTTGCATCAAGCCCAGAGACTATTTTCAGTTTGCACATCCATCATTACCTGTTTTGCTTTGTTAGTTTCCTTTTCAGTAATTTCAAATATTATTTTGTAATTTTCTGCATTTATATATTGATATTATTAATACCCTCAACATTACAAGATGTAGTAAAATTTTATGCTTTCTTTCTGGAAAGGTCAGTATTGTTGATTTTTATCTATTTCAAGTAATTTAACTTTTCTAATATTTTGCTTTTAATCAAATTTGTAGGTTTTAATGCATTGCACAAGTTTGATGTTTTTAGATACACCTTAAAAAATAAACAGGAAGGATCTAAAATCTGTAATTTAAACTAATCTCCCAGCACCTACATGGTTCATATTGTTAATTTTTACTTGGTATTTTTTTCACATTTGTAAGCATGTGTGATTATTTTTTTAAATCAAGATAAACATTCTCAGAGTTTTCCCATTTGCTTAATTGTAAGTAAAGTAGGATGCTCCAGATAATTGTAAGATAACAAATGGCCACACTTCATTTCCCATGTGATTTCTTGATTCAAAGAACTAGCTTTCATACTGGTTCAAAATTCCTTGTCATCAAAAAAAACCTCAGTGAAGCACAGCTGTTCTTAGAGCTTTGTTCTCTTCACAAACCAAAAAATGGAAACATCCTTTTCAAAGAGCAGACTATGGAGCGGCCTTGCTGAGGATATGGATGAGGGTTAGATGACCCAGAGACATTTACCACTGACTTCTTTGTTCTTCCTGGTTTTCACAATTGATTTAAGTGGAACTGTTTGTCTTCACAAATTTCCAGCAATCATATGGATGAATGTATAGCAAAGGTATACCCTAAACCTGTATCCAGTGTTGTTTTGGCAGCTGTATTTTGAGAAGAATACTTTGTCTTACAGACTTAGAAAATGTGAAAACAAGTCTAATAATCTGGAAGGAAATTCAAAATTATGTACAATTTAAAATTTAGATAACACTTGCTCTGTGTAAGCCCATGTCAGTAGAAATAATATTTTCCCAAAACAACTGTAGACCCCAAGGTCAACATTCACCAAAAGATGAATCAGTACCATGCATTTAGGAAAGCTGTCTTTCTGTTCTTCTATGACAAATTCCAGAACAGCATTATTTTTTATCAATTTTGTGGTAATATAAATATCTGTCTTTGCTGCTTGCACTAAGAATCATCTTTCTGCTTTGCTGATCTTTCGTAGATCTATTATTTCAGTGAGAGAAAGCAGAGTACACAGAAAGACACTGTAGCTTGAATGGGACGTGCTTCTGAGGGCAGTTTTTTTACAGAATTTAGCTGCTCAACTTGTTAGCAGCCTGCTCAGACTGATTCTGCTATTCTACAACTATGTGCTTTATTCATTTTTAATGTTTTATTATGGGCTGGTAAATGATGGATCTCTGAGGCTGGTGACCTTTGCTTTCAATCAAAACTTGGCTTTCCTGTGTATCACTAGCAGAGTTTTTTAGTGAAGGCAATTTCAGAAAAATCAATTAGCATAACACTGATGGTTTCTTTGAGCAGGGGAACAATCTTAAGTAAAATTTTCATAGAAATAATGGACTTGCTCACGTGGAGAATTTTAAATTATGTAAAAATTTTACCAAGAAAGTGTTAGATATGTGTTGGGCAGAGCTGTTTGTGTTGCCTGCAATTCTTAAAAGTTACAGTGTGTACGTGGGTTAGATCGACTATGAATGGGTTAGATCGACTTTGTAATGGAGACTTGTTTAAGATTTTATTTCTCTAAGTTCACAGGGTCAGCTTCGATAGTCTAGTGCTTGGCACTAAGACTATGCTAATGAATGCAGCTGGACTAGAGGGAGAATGTTTAGATACATTTTTTGGTGGGTGGGTGATGGGGTTGTGTCCTTGCACTTCAGTGCTAGTAGTTCAAATAGCACAGGTTACCAAAATGCTTATTCCCTGTGTACTCTGTGTAACCTGGGCTTTTTAACTTCAATGCTACACCTCTCCTGAACTTTGGTTTCACTGTTTCACAACCACGGAACAAAAGCAGACGTCATTTCTGTGGTCCAGTGTATTGTCTTCAGGTAGGAACTAATATACATGTAGGCAATTTGTTAACTGTTCAGTAAGTGTGAGAAAGGAAAGGTGTAGCACCATGACTTTGCTCCTCCTTTTCTATAATATCACCTGTAGCATTATCAGCTGTCATTTTAAAAGTTCTTGGCTAAACCCAAAGATGTTATAGTTGCAGAATGACTATTTCAGAAATTTCAAAACAATATTTGCTATAGCAGGAATACTAAACTAGAGTTTGTATGAAAGCCAGTGTGTGCAAAGTGTGCTGAATCCAAGAAAAGTCATGGGATAGTATCGCCTACTTAGATGGATTACACAGTTGTGTCTGAAGTAGCAGGTCTTTTTGCTTGGTTCAATACATGTTATAAGCTTAAAGTTTTGACTGCACAGAAAATACATTTTTCTTTGGATATAGTGGATTCCAGATAGATTTACAGATGTGAATGGACAAAGCTGTTAGAGAAATCTACTTTCTCTATTTCTGGTGGTGAGTTTCAGCTAACTTACAACTAAGTTAATGATGAGGCTTTTAAAATTGATGTGATTTGATCTATATTACTTAAAAACATTGTAAAACTGACATAAAGTAATACGAGCAGTCTAACGTAAAAGAGAACTCCATTTTTGGGTTCAAATTCCTTGTGAATTTACAGTCAGAGCAGAATATTTTTATTCAGATAATTGCTCACTGACTCTTGTTGGAAATTACAGAGGACAGAATTCCTTCTATATCACTGTATCAAAAATGAAGATGGTGAACAAATCTTTTTCTCTTTAGGCGCTCAAAAAAAAGGTGATGGTTTGAATAGGCAGAATTCTTTTAACTAAGAGTTGTTTAGGCTTCATCTTGTAGAGTTTTATTTTAGTAGCATTCAAGTTTGAAAAGAAAAAGTGGTACCTGAAATCATACAACAATTTTAACTAACGACCCATAAATAGCTTTTAGCCAAATACCATCAATCACGTCTGAAAAATGGTGGTAGGCTCCATTCACACAATGAGCTCCTTCTACAGCTTATTCCAATTTGCTGGGGAGAGAGGAGTTTAGAATAAAATTAAGAGTTACAAAGTGACTCATAAATTGGTCTGAAGAAAAATGAGATTTTAAGGTTAAAAAAACCAGAGCTAATTAAGAGCTTCTACCAGGAAAGCCAGTTTTTCTCTATATCACTTCTTTTTAGGCCTTTTTGGTGTAAAGAAGTAATTTAGTTCCCATGTAATGAAAATCGGAGCATGGATGAAAGGTGGCTGGATGAAACTCATCCAGATAAGACTAAAATAAAATTCAGTGATGACTTTGGGTTGTTGTTTTTTTTTTTTTTCCCTTTATGCCTTTGAGTACCAAATTAGAGTGCTAGGACTGTTAACTTACTTTTAAGATTTTTCAAGCAAGGTCACTGACTACAGTTACTAATTCGTGTCTGTATTAGATTTTGTTATCCACGTTGCCATTTTCTGATGGAGCTAAGCTAGGCAGTGGTAATGCATTTAATTGGGGTTCCATATAGAGCACACATTGATCCTCTGTTTTATGATTATTCACAAGTGGCTGAAATTTAAATTGATGGGGTTTGGCATATTAAATTAGCCACAGTATATGTCCTCAGGAGACGCTGTGTGTGTGCCGAGTTGCTTATTATGCCTGAATTGGCTCCTCCCTTCTGGGAAAAAAGGAATATAGTGGGAGCAGAAATTTATTGGTGTATGTCTCTTAGTCTTCCATGGTTTGTTGTGTACCCCTGGTTTTGTAAGTTTTTCAGTGTATTTTAAGAGCAGTATTTTCTTAAAATGTTCCTAGAATTCACATGAATTGACAGGCAGATGAAAGGTGCAGATTGCCTGAACAGGAGGCGAAAGCACCTTTTAAAGTGAGCATTTCCAACTTCTGAGCCTCCCAAAAGAGTTACAAAGGTTATAACTGGTTTATGGTATGTCAGAATAGCTTACTCTTAAAGCTGAAAGCTTTGTTGATTTGAAATATTTTATGAGCATTAAGTGAATGTTCATTTATCAAATAATTGCAGAGCTGAAAGAATGCACCTGCTAAGTAAAAAGTAGTAATACAAATGTGCTGCACCTTATGCTAGTTTTCTGTATTCTTTTGCACTGAAGACTAAATGGTCTGTGGTATTGGTTGTGCATGTAGTTTCAGGATGCTGATGGTGGTACTGATGGAGCAAAGATAAACTTGATCTGTTGGGCTTCTGTCTTAGCCAGCTGTGTTGTAAAAATTGCATTTGTGGCTACTGGGGAAACCATTCAGAGTTTCACACTTAAGATCTAGACTTATATTATGCAGTTGTTAAAACTTCTAGTAGTATTCTCCACTGTCACTTGCACTCTTAGACTGTCTCGCTCCCTCTTTTGGGTGAGGAAAGTCTGTTTTAAGGTGTAGGTTCAATACTCCTACATCTCTAAAGAGATGCCATTTTACTTATGTGTTTTTAGATGTTTTGGGGTGTTATTTTTCTTTACTATGGTAAAGACAGTTGAAATAATGTTTGAATATTCCAGAGCAGTTATTTTATTTTTACAATGAAGGAAGAAAATTTATGATGAAACTAGATCTGTGTCATGCTAACATTTACTGAGACATTATTTACAAACCGATGCCTTTTCCTTCAACAAAATTGGATCTTATTAAATTGTTAATTAATTTGTTCTTGAATATGAAAAAGATGATTTTTAGAAATAAATATAATAACTTGGTGTTCCTTTCCTTTTATGTGCAGGTTGATGACATTGGGTTTTCTTTGAATCATCCTAATCAGTACTTTACAGAGAGTCAGAGGATATTTAGTGGCGGTAGAGAACTGAAGAAGGAATTAAATAATTCAGGAAACTTTCAACAAAAAAACAGTAGTCAGGAAAGCATGAATTCGAATTCTGCTCCCACCTCTTCAAATGCAACAGCTGATACAGAACTGGAAGGATTGGAAGCATACTTCACTGAAGACTAAGCAGCTGTGTTACTTGGGTGTTATTTGTGTTATTTTTTCTTTCTTTCATGCTTTCCCTTCTCTAGCTGGATTTATCCCTATACTAAGGATTATGCACTTCACTACCTGGAAGACACAGGCATTTAGTGCTTTGAATAGGCTGAAAAAAAGGAAAGGAAAGATAGATATTGAAACTAATTGCATCCAGTATTTATTCTTGCTGTTTTAGGAAGCTGTTTTATATGGCGTGTGTAAGGATGGGAAATGAAAGTTCCTTCCCAATTATTAGGTAATTTTTGCCTGACTTACCTTTTTTGGTTTTCTTCAAAATGTTCAAATATTTTTATCCCATTTTGTGGTCACTTTTCTATGTATCATCTTAATAAAAAAATTGCAAAGCAAAAGTTTTGGGTATTTTCTTTTTAGCTATATTTGGATGGTAATTAAGTAGGAGTTCTATCAAAATTACCCTCTGGAGGGGTCTGTCTGTCTCTTTTATATGAGGAGCTGAGGGAAATCAGCTTCCTAATTTGTACCTAAATTTAGAGAGCTGATTTTGTTGCTTGGAAGAGAACATAATCGGACTTTAGACATCTGTATGTAAGAAAGTAATAAAAAAAGATACTCTGCCAACTGACTCATCATGAAGAAGCTAAAAACTTATTAGCATATATTCCTTTTAAAGTTTCCTCAGTGTCTGAGTGTGGCTGGAGCCTCATGTGTCCTGCTAAGCTGAACAGCCATCTGAATGAATCTTTGGGTCACCTAAGTTCCACCCATTCCCCAAAGCCCAGGTCACCCAACACACAAACTGCCTTCAGTCCAGCAGCACCCATCGTGCGACAGATGGAAGCTCTAAGCAGAGCTGGTATTTTCTATTATGCTGTTAGGGTCCTCTCCCAGGGATTTAAAACACCTTAATTTTATTTTACCTGGTGCCTAAGGAGTTTCAAGACATTAAGCCCTCCCTGGAGAGTGACTTTGCTACTGGTACAGCCCTATAACCACATAAAGACAGTGTTATCATTGCTAGTGACTTGTATGAACTGTGTGAGGCCTTGGCATGAAGAATCACTCCCCTTCATTTTTCTGAGCTTGCCTTGCCCCCCTGAAGTTTTGTTTTAGCTATAACTTCATCTCTCAAATGACAGCCTAGCCTAGCCTTTGTCTGTAATGATTCTGATGGCTAGTAAGTAATAAGTAGTTATTTTGTATAAATGAATTAATCTATGATTTTAGGTGCCAGAGGCCCCATGGATATAAATGAATCATCCAAGTGCCAAGTGCCAATCCTTAAACAAATAAACCTAAAGTGTAGTGCGAAACAAGTTTTTAGGGATAAGAGAAAAAAGAACAAACATACAACACTATATATAAATAATTATTTGGCTGTAATGTGGAATTGCTGGACAATGAAGAAAGATCAGCAAGTTGAATGTTTTTGGAAATGTGTTAAATTACAGCAGGTGGACTCTGAAGAGAAGAAGGAACAGTCTCCACCATCAGCATCCTACAACTCCTGATGAGCAACATGGGACCCTGACTGTGTGCTTTGGTCTCAGGACCCCCAGGGCCATGGAAAGGTGTATGCAACACTAGAGAAAGGGATAGATACAAGACACTGTATGAGTATCTAGCGTATGAGTAACTAATTGTATTATCTTAGAGGTTTTATTTATATTGTTAGAGGTTTTATTTTCTCTACAATAATTGGATGATTTAGACTCTTAAGACTGACTGGACTAGATTCTTTGCTGTTAAGATTTTGGACTAACTGTAAATCTTTGCTTTCTCATATGTAGAGTGTTTTTTTAAAGGGACATAACTTGCACAACCGTAGTGCAACAGCAGGCTTTAAAATTAAAACAGGTAATTTGTTTTTAGAAGAGGATCCACCAGGTTGACTGTTCCTTTTATCTTCCTCGAAGTATTCCTTAATTTATTTAGGGACTGCTTCATGTAAACTACCAAACCTTTGACTCCTTTGGATATCATATATTCAAAGGAGTTGTAGAAATCCACCCTGGGCAAAGGCTCCATGCCTGGATCCTGCAGGACAGTGGTTGTTCGGCCCAAGGAACAAGGAGTGACAAACAGCCATGAGCTTGGTTTCTCCTGTAGGTTAAGCTCCTGGCATCACCCCGCCTGATGTGTTGAAGTCCGCTGGTTGTATTAGATGGTTAAGAAACTTGACTGTAGGGTTTTGAAGTGTCTTTGGAAGTGGTAACTGTCCTCTGATTTTGCATTACTGAATACCTGAGTTGGAGGTGCCTCAGTGGACATCATGGATCCTTTCAATAGAAGTGAAACTCTTTCAGACCTGCAATGAGATTTATGTTCCTAAGTGAAACAGCTGGGAGAAGAATGAGGTTGTCAAGGCACTGAATGCAAGTGGTGTTTCCCAGCCCAGGGAAAATGTAATTTCTGATTCAGCCCTAACCCTGCTCGCGTAGATATCTAGCTCTTGCCTTCTGAGCTTTGCCTCAGCTTTGAAGTCTGTGTTGGGAATGGGCTGTTTGTACACATATTCTACTATGGATTGCTACATTAGAATAAACTTATTTTTAGGAATTCAAGCATAAAATTTAAAAAAAAAAGTCTTTGTTACATTGAGGAGAATATAACTACACAAATCCTCTGCATGGAAAGTCTTAAACTGAAGTGTAAAACATAAGGGTGTGGGGCAAAGCCTTCATCCTTTATTGGCTTACTTTATTATTGTGGATTTACGTCTCTTGATTAATAGTACTACAAATTGCTTTAAACTATATTTTCTTTCCTTTTATTAGTCAGAAGGACTATAATAAAATACATAGCAGAAAAATATACAGATTATAGCATACAATTGTAAGTAACTAGCAAAGGATTGAAATTAATGCTTTTGTTGCTATTTGAAGAAAATGTCAATTTTTTTTCATATTTCACACATTTTGACTATTTTGAGTTTCCTTTGAAATCTGAATATTTTGGAATTGATAATATGGAAAAATCCAAAAGAGAGTCCTGCTTGTGAGCTGTTGGCCACCGAGGCGCTTCAAACTCTTACTGCTTTTTAAATTCAGTAAGAATCACTTGTTCCATGATTATGGAGCTGTTTCAGATTAGAAAGGCAGAATAACTAAGAATATGTAAATCATTCATTTGAAAACCTTTCCTGCATTGTAGTAGTTCTACTAAAATTATACATAGTCAGAAGATAAGGATTCTGAAAACAAAAGTGACCCTGATATAATTATGTGGTAGTCTAACCAAAGCCCCACAAAATTCCAATCCCTATTTTACAAGTTGAAAAGAAAATGTATTTCTGCAGTAAAGCATTGCAGATGGATCTCTTTGCAAGTATCAGCTCTACTACATGGATCTTTCAAGTAAATGGTTATATTTTGCTACTTGAATAAAAACAGGAGACACATCTAACATTTGAAATTGTGCTGGAGAAGACACTTAAGTATTCCGCCTCAATAAAGGAGATACTAAGATAATATTTGGTTGCATTTATGAGGGGCTGCACTGTGCCAGAACATAGCCCTGTGCTGCAATCATGCTCATGTAGGAAGTAGTTTTCCTTCCATCCAACATGTGATCTCAAATGTACCACAGTTAAGTTTGGAGGTGGATGTTTCAAAAGGAATGCTGGTCCAGAGCTTGTGAAGTGGTAGCATCAAAGACAATAAAACGGTCTCCGACGTCAAAGCCTTTCAAGATCTAATGATGGAGAGAACGTCACTGTTGGGTGTTCTGCAGAAGGAAGGGTGAGAAGCTCCTAAGTTGAGTGTGACCTAAAGCGCTCTGCTGAGATGAGGAGTGCTGCCCTGGCAAGGGGAATGGCGAGAGCAGCCACCAGCATCATGGCATGATAGGAGCCAATCCATGCGGCCACACACCTGATGCTGAGCACGCGGCGTTCCTTCTCTGCGTGTTTTGGGAGGTTTACTTTGGACTAGTTTTTGTCTTAGAGTATGGCTGGAGTGGTCATTGGCAGATAGAGGAATGTGCAGAATGTGTCTTGTGTGTGAATTTCTCCCAGAAGGGACCCAGTTTGCATGCACATAGACTGGTTGGCAGTATGGGCCAAAATAGAGCAAATGAAGGTGACTGAGAGATTCCCTTGAAAATGGTAAACATTTCAGACAGTCTTAAGCCCATGTAATTTATCCTGTTTTGGCTGGGATAGAGTTAATTTTCTTCCTATAGTTGGTACAGTGCTGTGTTTTGGACTTAGTATGAGAATACTGTTGATAACACACAGTTTTAGTTGTTGCTGAGCAGGGCTTACTCTAAATCAAGGACTTATCAGTATCCCCTGCTCTGCCAGCAAGCAGGTGCACAAGAAGCCAGGAGGGAGCACAGCTGGGACAGCTGACCTGAACTGGCCAAAGGGATAGTCCATATCAATGAGTGTCATGGTCAGTGTATAAACTGAGGAGAGTTGGTTGAGAGTCACCAGTTGCTGCTCAGGGGTGGGCTGAGCACCAGTCAGTGTGTGGTGACCAATTGTATTGTGCATCACTTCTTTCTCTTGGGTTTTATTCCTCTCTCTCTTTTTCATTACTATTATTATAATAATTACTCTTTTTAAATTTTATTTTGTTTCAGTTATTAAACAGTTTTTATCTCAACCCAAGAGGTTTTTTGGTTTTGTGTTTTTTATTTTGTTTTTTGCTTTGAGTCTTGTCCCTCTCCCAACTCCTTCCCCAGGAGTCTGTGGTGTGTGTTAGCTTTTGGGCAAGCAATGATTGCAATTTTACTGATTACAAGCAATTACTGATGCTTTCCTTGTTTTCCCCAGGTACACATCAGAAAATTCCAATGAATTACAGCTGGAAAGATGCATTCAAGGTCTCAATATCTGAGTGGTTCTTTTGGGTGTATTTCACATCATGATACTTCAGTTGTTATTTTTTTCTTAAAGCATATATAGCATATTCTAAAATCTATATCCATTTGAAGTCCTTTAAAAAACGACAGAAGAATCACTTTCTTTCTGCTTGTACTCTTGAAGTACTCTTGGTAATGATATTACCACAACATCAAAACTCCTACCTGTGGTATCTAGTTGACAGAAAGAAAAATAAAGACTGTGACCCCTTAACACACTTATTTGCTGAGATTTGTTTAAATCCCTCAAATGCTGAAGGATTTATGGTGTTTGAATTGGACAAAGGTTATGATCAATGGGTGTAATTCAATCCCCCAAGGAACCTGAAATGTTTATGTAGGTAAATTGATTGAAAAACAGGTATAAAAATGGTTGGAATAATGTCAACAGTGAAGTATAGGTTAGAAATATGTAGGAATACATGCCTAAACACTAACTTGTTAAGAGAGGAAACACTGGAAGACTTCAGAAGTGGGCTAGGGTGGGTGAAAAGTAGATCAATAGTTGGAGACTTGAGGGTGATATCAGCATGTGTCAGTTGAGGGACAGCAGGACCTGGTGATTAGGCTGCAAAAAAGGAAGATGTATGAACTCTCAATTTTTCTTAAAATAAAAATGACAACCACAATGAAGCATCGTGAGAAGCTGTGTCTCTAATTGAAACGGAAATTCTCAGCCAAGTCAAAGATGTTTTGTCATATAATCATAAATTTTAATTAAGATGGTTCATGAACATGGGCTAATCAAAAAGACATCAGTATAGTAGAAGATATGGCACAACTTTTTTTTTTTTAGAAGAATATTGCATTCTACTCAGGATCAGAGTTGTATCACGGGAGGTGTTATGCAAACAGAAAGTCTCTGCCATGCTCAATTGCTGGACGTACAAAGTGAACTTCAGTAAAAAACAGTTTAGATCAGAAGAAATGTCTTTGCTCAAACTGAACCAGTCAAATGGATGCATGAAGTACTGGATGAAACATAATGGTCTGGGTTGTGCTGTTCAAAGCACATGGTCTGGCTGGCCCTTTTGGCCATTAAAATCTATGACACATGGATTTATTATGTTTAATAAGAATTTAATCTAAGATGTGAAGTGTCCTTGGTTCAGACAGCAACTGTAGTGCTTTTGGGTGGAATATAGAGGCAATCTAAGGGAGACTGAAGAGTTAGAAATATGTGGTTCAGCCACTCGGTGTTCAGGTCTTTGAAGTGTCAGTGGGTTGACCAGCTACAGTTTTCAGAGAAATGTTTGGCTATAGAAAAACCACCAAGAAACCTGCTGAATGAGTGATTCTAATCTGATCTTTAGTGTTGGAGCATAATTAAAAATACATAAAGTTCTTAACATGCTGTAGGTAAAACCAGGTAATAATTGCCATTACTAGGTAAGTTTGAATGGTAGGAGAATCCTTGTCAACTGTGGCTCAGGAAGGATGCATGAGTTTTCTTACATTGCCTCTCTCTTAAATCAGGAAGCACTGTTGAAGAATGGTTTTATCTACAGTGATCACATTTTTCTCTTTATTATGATATCCTAAGGGGTGGTTGTAAAATTGCCTTTTTCAGGATCTAGCATTAATAGAAACATAGTTTTTTACAGTTGGGGAAACTTCTCACTTGGATTTTAGATATTCACCTATGGTCTTACTTCTCAGTTTCGTCACTACTTTGGTATATCAAGAATAACAAGTACAAATATCTGAATCAACATACAAATAAGATAAAAATAATTATTTAAATACATATTTCAAATCAGTTGTAGATTGTGTAATCAGAGTTCAATAGTTGAATATATTGATAGTGCAGCCACAGAAATCTGGTGAGTGCAAGCATATGTGAAAGAAGTGCAATGTTCTTTTCCCACTCTATTTCTACTTGGTGTGTTTAGAAATGAGGCTTAAAAAGTATATTTCTCCCCTTTCTACCATTAATTTAAAGATTGTTATAATTTTGTTTTGTAAAGATTTCAAATTTATTATGCAGTGGAAAGATACATTGGAATGTCCTTTTTAAATTCATCATTGATTTTCATGGATTTTCTGTCTTCTATGTTTTGGCTTAAACTCACTTTTATGAGCTGCATAAGGCTTTACATTGAAACCTCAGGATTTTGGAGTTTTGGATTAAAGAATCCCACTTCATTCATTTTTTTCTTCATGCATCACCTAGGAAAAAATTCCCTACACAGTGCAAATTCTAAAGACCTTCATAGGCCATATGAAATAAACTCCTCCCTTTGCCCTGCTAAAGTTCCCATCAACTGAAATTATAAGTAAAAAAATTAGGTAAATTTTCTTCTAAATACACCCAGGGGGGTGTAATTACACCAAGGACACCTCATGACTATATTTTTGCCAGTTCTAGAGGGAAAGTTTTTCTTATGATTTCTGAATTGTTTTGGAGCATGTGTGAATGGGACTTCACTTCTGAGGGAAAACCAAACCAACCTCACTATCCTTATCAGAAATGAAAATAGTAGAATATGCAGCCTGCTGAACTGCTTCCAGCCTGAAGGCCAAAGTGATCTGAGGCACAACCATCAAGGTGAAATATCTAAATTGGTTGTCAAGCAAGTTTGATGGGATATTCACTCTTTTTAACTGCGATGTGGGCTCCCAGCATGTATCAAATCAAATGGCAGAGGAGAGAAGAGCCACTTGTTTCCTGTAGGTAGCTGAAAACAATTTAAGCCAATCTGCCTGCGTGACACTTACTAAGGTGCTTAAATAGTTATCTGGGAGGGGAAAATCATATCTCTGTGTATGCCATCCAGCTGTATAACTGGTTCTGTTAAAGTGCTTTCTATAAATGGTTTTTATGTCTGAATAACAACAGCTGTAGTGTAACAGACTTGTCATATTTTTGCAAGCAGTATTCTTAGCACATGATTATTTCATAACATGATATGTTCAGTATTTATTAAATTGACTATTTTGCAGAATTTAGAGCAGTTCTCTGCAGTAATGCCAACCACCAGCACTCTCAGTTCTCAGTTTAGACTCAGTTTCTCAAAAGGATGGTTGGTAGGTGATCTTATTTTTCATCGAGTAGCAAACTCTAGAAATGTTTTTTTCCTAAATAGAATTTAATGCTGTTTCAGAAATTTCACTTGCACCCTTCAGCTATAGTGATTCAGTATTTCATGGTAATGTTAATAAAAAAAGAATTTAAAAAAAAATTTAATTACATTTAAACTGTAAAAATGCTACATTTCTTAATTACAGTCTGTTACTAAAGTTTTTTAAACTCAGTGTATCTTATTGCCAGCAAGGTGTGTTTCTAATAAGTTACTTTTTTTCCCCATCATGTTAGTAAACCTAAACCTATCTGAGTCACTCATCTTCCTCATTGAGAATGACTGCAATAATAATTTTCTCTAACAAAAATCACCTGAGGAGCTTTTCCTAGCCTGAAACAACAAAGTCTTAAAACAGAAAGGAGTGTTCCTGTAGTGTTATTCTTCCTGTTGTCATCTTAATCATCATAACTATAGAGAACATTTAATTACTAAGAGCTGATGCTGTCCACAAATCTGCACGACTTGTCTAAAGAAGTGCATCCCAAGCTTTAGTAAAGACCATTTTTAACAGTTGTTAAATTGACATTATAAAGAAGTGAATAGACCCATTTTACTGAGCAAGATTTATACTGCAATTGGTTTTAACTGATGTCTCAACAGAGCTGAGATTCATAGTATCAGACTAAACTGTTTGTTCTTCATGACTTTTTTCAGCTGATTGTGAATTTGGGTTTGACAAGCAGGTGGGCTGTACTGTGTACATTGACCAGCTGCTTAGAAAACTCAGATCTCACGTGAAGTTGAATGCTCAGTTTTAGCTGCACAAGGAAATAAGCAAGTTGATTTGGACTAATTTTTTTAAGTCTGTGAACTAAAATTAAATGGTAGGAATATCCTAGAAGTATCTTATTTCCTCTCTCTACCAGTAAGTTGAAGGTTGATGGCATTCCTTTAAAATCCAAATGTCTAAATATTTCAATTAAAATTAAACAAACACCACCAACATATGCTATTGCTGGGTACTTCTGAAGAGTTTTAGTTTTCAACTGTTGCTGAATGGTTGTTTTGGGAATGAAAAGTTGGGTCTTTTCTGTGCTCTAAGTAAACAAATGCATTTGGTGTATCTTTCTAATGTATCATGGTGTTAATGTCTTCACGGTTCACCGTGGTGAGAGTCTTGCATGCAAACCCTTCAATGTTGCTTAACCTAAATCTGCTCTCTGGAAGTGGTTTTTTTTGCTTGTGTGGATAATTTGTGGTGCTTCACTGAGCAGAATCTACAGCATGAATTAGCTGTATGGCCAAATTGTGCCTGTAGAGGGTAAATTATTAAAGCCATGTGTTACTTTGCATGTTTGTTCTGCCAGGTGGAAGACTGAACTCAAATAAAGATATACTTCTGAACTAGTCTCGGTGGGATGTTTGTAAGTGACTGGTAAAATCTTAACTTCCCAGGGTAAAGAAAGCTTCTGTTGGCCGTCAGTCCTTCTTTGCTTATGATTCAGAACAGTTGTTAGCACTGAAAGGAATCCAGCCTGGTCCTTGGGGTCAACAGAGTGGCTTTGGAATAGAAAAGTGAGGGATAAAAGCATCAATACATTTGTTTCCTGCATGGATGAACTGGTTGCACAGTAAGTGGGACATGGGCTGTGGACTGCGTGTGTCAAATAGAGCCATCAGATACCTAGAAAAACTGGAGGTCTTGTGGGTGACAGCTGAGGGACTTCATTTAATACTCATGGTTGTTAGAAGACAAATACCTCAAAAAAACCCCCACAAACTGTATAGATTTCCACTTCTGTGAATGCAAAGAATCACACTATCAAAAGAATTGTGATGTTAAAACTGCCCATAAACCAAATAGTACAAAGTGATAATTTCAGGGCATAGTGTTCCATTATTACAGGAAAATGCTGCTGTTCCTATTCACTGTTACTAAGAAGCAGGTGAATCAATCCCACAAGCATTTTCCCTCTGGGAGGCAGGAGCCCTTTTTTGTGTGTGCACTCTTTGAGCAGGTTTTCAGTTGAAAACACTCCCTAGATGGTGTTTTAAGGTCAGGTTTGCTCTTAGAAACAGGTTTGGCTTAATGGAAATATTCAGGCAAACTTCATTTTGTCATTGTCTCTTTTTGTGTGTTGTGTGTTCAAGAAATTGGAAAGAGGGAAAGTATGAACCAGGAATGTCTGAAGACCTGTCTGCTTCCTTCATCAAGCTGTGGGAGCCTGAAAGTTGCTAAAATGATAACCAGTCACCTGAGTTGCAGCACTTTGGTCAATAGGGGTAGTATGAAAGATGCTTTTCCCAAAAGAACACAATTTCCATTCTTAGTCTCCAGTGACATACTGAGATGCTGTGTAGTACTGTGGATTGCTGTCCTGTGAGTTTGGAGCACCACAAAAACATGGAGCGTGACAAAACCAAGGCATATTCCCCTGAAGAACAAAACCTGTCTGAAATCATGTACTCCACTGCTGCTACGACACACTTTTCCTGTGGAAGATGTGCGGGAGCACGGGACCCTTGTACAACGAATCAATATGATTACGCAAGAATTCGTTTATTGTTTGCATTATTCCATTCTTATACATTTTCTGCAGCTGTCATTCACACGATCACGCATGACCCGATTGGGTCTCCCGCATTGTCCACACGTCCTGTATGCACCTCTCAGGACACCTGATTGGTTTCAGTCCAGGATGGTACAGTCCCTCTTCATCTGGTTTTTTTCACTCTCTTGTTATTCTCTCTTCTAACATCTTTGTTCCCAATTTAGAACTGCTTGCATTCCTCAGGCCCTGATAAAGGTACTGAAGATAACTTGGCTGGGGCACACTGACAGGGTTTTCATGCCTTACAACAAAGATGCAGGCTGTAAGGGGCACATGGTGCAAAGAGGTGCAGCACTTGGCTTCTTATTCACATTTGAATGCAAATCAAACAGCAGCTTCCATTGCTACTCCTAAAAAAATACAGGAAAAAACATACTTCAATAGGATCCAGAAATGGTTGGAAGGATATAGTAATATTATTACATGTATTAACTTCCACAGGAGCTATTGTGGCAGGGTCTCATTGTTCATGGTCTCATTGCACAATATGCAAGACAGAATATTTTTTGTCCTCAACAGTTTACAGTTTAAATTACAAGATGTTGTGACGAGTGAATGTAACAAATATGAGGGGCAGATAAGAAAAATATAAAATGGAAAGGACTGCGACCAGAGATATTTTTACATTTATGTGGTGGTGTATAAATTGAAGGTTTGAGGTGGGTTGTTAAAATACATGTTAATTATGTCCATAGTCTCAGCTGGCCACTTGCCTATCCAATATGAGCTGGCAGTTGGGTACTGAGGAAGGGTTTGAAATCAATGAATACAAAGTGGGAAAATACCATGAAATCAAATTATATGCAAAATATGCAAAATAACCCTGAGATGAAGCCTGTGCCTCCCTTACTGTCTGTGTGCTCTTGCTGTCCACAAGGTTCTTTGACAATGCAGAAGCTCTTGTGTGAACAGGGTCTCTCACTTTCTTACTTTTAATTCTGGGTTATTGATGTGACATTACGATGATAAAAGGCACAGGAATGTGCGTGTTTCTCACATGTGTCTACGAGAAGGACGCTTTGGTGTCTGAGAAGGCTTTCAGTCTTGCTGTTGCTCTTCTTAGTGTTCAGAAAGCTTCACCTGTTCCTTTGCCTGGGACTTTTGGAGAAAGAACAGCCCACAACAGGTTCTGGTGTTGTCCAGGTCTCTTTCATTCAGCTTTGTAATATTTTTGTTAGCTTATAAAAGACATTTTTATTAGCCTGGTTTGTTTTCCAAAGGAACACTTCCACCATGGAAGCATTTTGACACGCAGCAGCCCTGTTCCCATGTCCAACATCAGTGGCACAGGCGGAAGGTTTATGGATTGCTCCAAATGAAATGCTTTAGAGGCAGGTTTCTCTTTGCAAACCTTTCAGCTGTACCTTGTTCAAGGAAAGAAAAGTCCACTGTAGCTGGCAATTCTAACTTGATATGAGTAAAAGTATATTGGCTTTGAGTGACATTGGACTAATGCACATCATGAGATGACATTTCCAATTTGTCATTTCAGCCATGTTACCTCTTAGAAGTCAGCTCATAACTATTTATAAAGATTATTTTAATGTATCAGGGTTTGGTTTCACTAAATTGCATTTATGACTAATCATAAGGGCACCTAAAGCCTGGATTTCTTTGCTTGTTTCAGTCCAAATAAAAATAAGTAAATATTATGCACACAAACTAGTCATGATACCTTCTGTTTTTAAAGACCTTTGGTTAGAAAGTAGCTCTGTAATTCAGGTGGGAAGTACTGGAGCTACTTGCAATCTCTCAATCCCAGCTCTAGTTCTGATAACATAAAATGGCAATAACAAGCTTGATGTATGCTTACTGTCTATTCTGTGTATTGTTTATTCTGATGGGCAAATCTTAAATTTTCATTGTTATTGCTGATGCTTTGTACTCCCTGAACATTTTGAGTTGAAATTAATTTTTGCTACGTAATGAAGCTGAGGGAGTGCTACAGCTTCCTAGTTCATACCTCATTCCTGGCAGCTGTAACTGGTCAGATGCTTAGGAAAGGAAGAAAACAAGTGGGCAATGATCATTCTCTGGATAGTCCATGAATTTTAAAGCAGTTTTTTGAAGTAACTTACTTTTTTTTATCTTTGCATGTTTGTGTTTCTGTGATGTGACTATGTATTACATGAAAAAATGTTTCTTTTTTGTTATTTTAAGTTGAGTGCCTGATCATATCATTATGTTGTATGATGAGAAACAACAACCAGCTCTTGTTTTTACCTTCTCAAAATAGCAGGTTCTAGCTGTCCTTGCTTTTCTAAACAGAAGAGTCTTACCATGTTTGAGATTTCTGCACACGGATGTTCTTCTATGCCTCTCATATTCCTTCTTCCTGTGTCTTTTTGGTATGTGGTTTATTTCTACCCTGGACTTCAGGTTGTGTTTTCAGTCCCAGTGCTCCAGAGACTTGTTTGGTCACTGTTGCAGTGCAACTGATGAGTCTTACTGCACACCCAGAGCACAACTTCACCTCTCCCATCAAACCTGCATGAAAGCTTCTGCTGTCATTGTGTACCTGGTAATTTCGGCTGGGGGTAACCAAAGGTGGCTGGATGCAGTGTGGAGAAATTTATTCTCGTGTATTTTCTTGGCTCCAGAATCATCTGCCCAGTAAGCATCTGTGTTTGAGACTGACCTGCCTGAATATTTATTAGGATTATATAGATCAGTGATTTATCTAGGAGATCTAGTGGAAACAAGTAATTCTGTAACTAAGAGTTCACAACAGCACATATTTTTTCTAATTTAAAATCTCATATTGTCCTAATATTTACCAATAAAGAAAACAAACATGTCTTGTAACTAGAATATATATGTAGAAGGAGGTAGTAAATTACACAGATATAATAGGAAGGATTTTTCATAATATTGTTTTTCATCAAAGATCTAAGGCATTTTAACCTTTGTCATGCTTCCTGATGAATGTTGAGATTAATATAACTTCATTTATATGAAGTATAGTCTAGGCCACTACATGGAGCCCAGAGTGCTCTGTTTCAAACATTTCAAATAGCTTCTGCCTCAAGCAAAAGCTTCGGCTGCAGTAAGAAATCTAGCTCTAAAAAGAAAGGCTCTATTAAAAAAGATGCATATTAAAAAAAAAAAAGATAAAGGAGAGATGTATTCTGCCTTCACTTCTAGCTTTCAGGGAAAGGATAAATATAGGGCATCTAGGCTCCTCTAAATTGTTAGATTCCCCCCCCCACCCCCCCCAGAAAATTGGTTGTAGGTGTGACAAACACGATTTATCATCCCTCTGGACTGCATACAGGTACTTGATTGATTTCAGTGTTGTGAAAGCCAAAGCCAGCCCCATGTTTTGTCATCATACTGGTCTATGAGAGATCTTGAAGATTGGATGAAATACCCAAATATAAACTACTTTTATAATTACAGATCGACCAAAGAATAGGATTGTGTATACTTTGTAAACACTTTCTCTCATTCTGAGCAGTTCTGATCTCATAGTCTCTAAACACAGGTAGTTAAGGTTCATAAATGGCTTCGTATCTGAATGCTCTGCTTTGTATTCTAGTCTTGAGATTTTATAGCTGGAGTGAAACCCTGGCTTCAGCAAATTTCATGTAGTAGCTTGTGTGCTGCAGCAAATGATTTTGGATCGATGCCATAAAGAGGGTCTATTTCATATTTTAATAATTATTATATAATCATAACAAACTGTTAACAATTTGTAATATACAAAATACTACACAGCCAAAAAGTCAACCAAAATATCTTTTACTTGACAGATTTGGTTGACTAGGGAATAAGATAACTCCTTTTTCTCTTAATTCATCTTTTTACATGCAACCTAATTATTTATGACAAACAGTTTTTTGATACTTGAATATCCAAAATGTATACCTGGATAGTTTATTCATCTTTGACATAATGACAAAGCTGTCTTCTCCACTCTAGGTATGTTCCCCTAATGTGTTAGGCTTAAGAGACATGTCCAGAGCTAAACCACTCACATATTCTGTTTCCTGCTCTGCTCTTTCTAGCCCTACATTTTATTTTCCCTACCAGTTGAATATGTTCAAGAAACTTCATGATTAGCATTGGAAACATGTTCAAAACAGTATTCTGGTCACTTAATTAATTTCTGCCATTCCAGGATTGCTTTAAAGTAGAGAAATTTTTTTTGCAGTTTTAAATAGTACTTTCAGGAACAGAAGCTTGTTGAAGAAATGGATTCACGTAAGGAAACTTATGAACCTTCAGCAGGCGCCCAGTTATCTGGCTTTTACCTTTTGTTTCTGATTTGGAGTGTTGTTTGAAGTGTTGCTTTGTGTTTCTCTACAGGTAGATCAGTAAGCAAATACTTTTGTTCCTGAGAAAAGGCTGAAGAAGAACAAAAATAAAATCTCTGTTTCTGCAGTCTCATTTGAGCTTTCAGTTCCAAGGAAACAGCATCCAAGAGCCTAAAAGGTGACAACCAAAACAGTCAGAAAGGCAAATTTTTTTTCTTTTTATACTTTACTCCTTTAAGTAATGCCTACACTGAAGGGATAGTGTTTCCATCATCCAGAAACCTCAGCCTTTTTGGAAAAGGGAGTATTTCCTCTGCCAACTGAACAGTACCGAGGCTGGGGAGCTACCTTGCCTTTGAGCGGGGGTGCTCTTCTATGCAGAGTCAGTCACTTGCTTTTCCTTTTTAGAGCAGGCATAGATATTCTAATCTCTCCTGATTTGGAAGAAGTCAATTTTCTATTTTCAGAACATAGTTTATTTGCTCTCCACTGCTGATCAACATACAAAATATCCTGTTCTCTGCCAGATGTTCTGTCTCTTGCCTCATTCCTTGAATTTGAGTTGCAGGGAGAGGTGCTCCTTTGGGAGCTGTTCCATAGTCTTTTCTTTTTGTGAAATGATAGGCTAAGACGCTGTACTAACAAGGATTGCTCAGGAGGTCACACACCAGTGGCAGCTGTGAGGATGTACAGTGAGCCACTGGTGGTGGCTGAATACAGCTGGAAATGAATGCTTTGCCACAATGCACTGTGGGTGAAACTTAGTAATTCTGTATTCTGGCATACATATTTCTCATTAATGCATCACAAAATGGCATATCTTAGGCATAAGTAGCGGTAAAAAGAGTCACTTGATATGATTTTTTATTTGCTTTACTCAAGATTTAAAAAATTAAAATACTCTAGGGCCTCGAGGGAGAGAACAGTTTTATTACCTGCCTTACAAAGGGATACAGAATGGTTTTCAGAGACAATAATGAAATACTGCAGTCATATCTTCAGGATGTGCAAGTAGGTACAGTATCCAGCTTGCATGATGAAGGATGGTAAATGGCAACTAGCTGGGTAATCCAGCCAAAAAGAGAAGGTTCCATCAGAACCTTAAGGCCAATATTTCCAGATTTACAAGCTGATTCCAAACTGCTCTCTCCATTTACAGTGAAGTTTTGACAGGGCTGAGCCTACATCTGGACTTCTCTCATCGTATCCTTAGTGTGCTCTCCCTGGGAAATTGTGGGGAAGGTGCAAATAACCAATTTGCTCTTTAGAGCTCTGAAGGGATACATCTGCAGTAATAGATTTTGCTTTTGACACCACCTCTTCCTGTTCCATTAATCTCTTCCTCTCTCTGATATGCCAGCAGTGGGCAGAAACACCCTTGTATGGGGACACCCCTGTATGTTGGGACAAGAGTGAGTGGAACTAATTTATTTTCCCTTCCTAATAAATGTATCAGATTCATGTTAACTTAGCAGGCAGAGCCCCACTGCTGCTCTTAGGGCTATCCCACTGAACATCACCTTTCTTGCCACTCACAAACCATGCTGCAGAGCCTGGGACAGTTTATGTTCAATTTGAGATGTGGCCCTGAATTTCCCTGGTGATTCATGGCAAATTTTCTATCTGCCTCACCTGCAAGGTGGAGGAATCCATCCCTCCTTACACAGGTTCTGGCCCATTTGCTGCAGTCTATACCACATGTATTGTATCTCCTACTGTATAGCATGTGGAGAAGACTGGCTCGTCTGGTTTCTTCAGGCTTGCCTGCAATGACAATGAGCAGTGATGAAAATTCTCTTTTCAGGCACATGATGTATAAAGGTGTATTTTACCTGAGCAATAATTTTGGATTATAATAGGAACAAATATTTCAAGTAGCCTCTTCTAGCATCTTGGTGCTAAAAGTTCTGGATGTTTGGGACACTCCTAGCTGTTAATTCTGTTGTGTTCTGGATTTCACGTTGGTCCAGCACTGTTAGATTTCCATCTGCTATTTGATATTGCCTTCAAATCTTTTGCTTCCAACAGTGCGCTTAGAACAATTCCCCCTCTTCTATGACAACATAACTTCTGCTTCACCCGTCAGGGCTGGGTACAGTCTGTGTGTAAGGCCTGCAGCATGGCATACGTAAGGTAGCTGTGGCGAGGCAGTCCCCCAAGTAAAGAAGATTATCTACTCTTTTGCATAAACCAGAAAGATCTCTCCCTTTCCCATGGCCTCGCAGACGCATTGACGCCAGGCTGATATGACAGTGAATGACTGCTGTAAAGAGAGATTATGCTGGTATTTTTATGGCTCGTAGACACCATACTTTACAAGATATAAAAGATTCACTCTGACACACACAAGTTGGAAAAAATCCTCTATACACCTCAAAATGTGAGAGGATTTGGACCCCTCAAGCTGGGATGCTGGCTTTGAGTAATTCTTCTCTTCTGGAAGTTAAGTGAAAGAAGCCTCAGCCCACCATACCATTCAGCTTTGGTAAGTCATATGAGCTTCTAGACTTTACTATTCCTTGACTGGTCATTGTATTAATCTGTATTGTGCACTGTATAACCCACTAGTGAAACCTCTTGTTACCCTGTGTAGTTAGCAATTGGTATATTCAAACCTATTACTGACAGTGGCACAGTGTTTATTAATATCCCTTTTATTTTATCCCTGTGTAGTAATAGTCTATTTTAAGTCTTATGTCTGTTTTGTGTCTGTTAATAAATAATTCATTCTATAACAGACTGAATCAGCCATCATTCAAAGAACTTACGAATGAGAGTGGGTCTTGGGGTGCTGGCCACCCTCGATAATGTGACTGCCTGCTGCCAGAGGCCTGGGCAAAAGGCAGAAACTGATTTAACCCACATATTCCATTCGTAACAGTAGGAAATGAAATCTTCCTTCTGACCGCATGGATGGTGCTGCTCCTGCTGTGAGTTCACTCTTCTGTTCTGCTGTTTGCTGTAATAGTCCGTTCAGATGCAGGCATGAAAAAATCTGTCATGAACAGCTCCATCCCACTCCTTCAGAGTGTGAAAACCCCTGTTTAAGTTATTTGCAGTGTTGTGGGTATGTAATTATTTTGAATGTTCTGTTTATCTGTGTTTGTGTTCCCTCCTGGCGCAGCTGGCATGGCTGTGTCTGAACTGACTATTACAGCAAACAGCAGAACAGAAGAGTGAACTCACAGCAGAAACAGCACCATCCATGCAGTCAGAAGGAACTGGAACACTGCATCCAGCTCTGGGGTCCCCAGCACAGGGAGGACATTGACCTGTTGAAGCAAGTCCAGAGGAGGGACATCAAGATGATTAGAGGGATGGAGCACCTCTCCTATCAGGAAAGGCTAATTGGGTTTGTTCAGCCTGGAAAAGGGAAGGCTTTGGGGTGACCTAATTGCAGCCTTCTGTATCTGAAGGTAACCTACAGGAAAGATAGAGAGAGGCTTTTTAAAAGGACATGTAGTGACAGGACAATGGGGAATGATTTCAAATTGAAAGAGAGTAGGTTCGTATTAGATATTAGGAAGAAATTCTTTACTGTGAGGGTGGTGAGGCACTGAAACGGATTACCCAGAGAAGTTGTGGATGCCCCATCCCTGAGAGTGTTCAAGGCTGGGTTGGATGAAACTCTGAGCAACCTGGTCCAGTGAAGATGTCCCAGTGCAACAGAGGTGTTGGAACTTGATGGTCTTTAAGGACCCTTCCAACCCAGGCCATTCTATGCTTGCATGATGTCCCAGAACTCAAAACTGGTTAGCCTTGCTTTCCCCTGCCCAATGAGCACTTGGTATATTTTAGAAGTTTAATTTGGTTTGCATTCCTCTTTGGTGGCTCCCGAGCCCTGTAGATATGACATCAAATTGTCCCTTTTATTCCAGTCTTGCTGGACATCTGTTCTTCCCAGTGGGATAACAGGAGGATTAAAATGGATTCATGTTGGATAAAGTGCCAAGGTGCCAATAATAAATACAGGAAAGAAGAATATTTCACATATAACTCATTAAAAGGTAGGGTGGCGAGGAGGGAAACACAGCTGTATTTTTGGATGGAAATCCTGACAGGTCTATCAGTCAAGATGAAATCTCACATTACACACTACAGTGTTTGTAGTCCAGAAATTCCCCTAATTGCTTTGCTCGAATCCCTGCAAATCATTTAAATAGATTGCAACAACATTGAAAATAGTTTCTCTCTCCACCAGAATGTCATTTTTGCTAATAATGGACACTTTCAAACAGGAAATGAGTAATGTACAATGCACTTGACATTTTTAAAGCTGAGTGCACGGAGGCAGGGTGTGTGCCAAGGAGAAGTGAGATTGTTACCTGCACTCCTCTGATAAATGTCATGGGGTGTTTAGCAACTGTGGAGGGCAGGTCTTTGCAGTGAACTCTTCCTTGTGGATTCAAACCGATTTTGAAATATTTGCACCAATATTTGTCATATTGCAGATGGAAATTCACTGCCCAATGTCTTTGGGCAGGCTTTCCTTGTCCCTGTCAGGATTTACTAGCATCAAGCCAATTGCTTTCTTACTGTTGGAATAGGGAGAACAATGTTTTTTGGGGGTACTTTGCACAGCTTCCTGGAGCAGGACCTCCTGTGTGGAGTCTGAAAGGACCCGCTACTCTCCAACCTCCACCAGAGCTTTTCACAGAAGTCCTCTGGAAAGTAAACTCAGTCAGTCATGATGTTCCAAACATCCAAATATTTTTAAAGCATGTATACTAAGCTATTGACACCTATTTAAAACATGCTACTTTATAAAATGCAGTTCAGGAGATCAAACTATTTTTCACAATTTCTGGTAAATAATTAGAAAACTGCCTACACCACCTAACTAGGCCACAAGGTGTTTTGAATTTAATGAAATGGACATGTAAAAGCCTCAGATATTGGTTACATTAACGAGATGGGCTGTTGAGCTTTACAATAGCTGCAGCATCAACAAGACTCAAAATATAAATAATTAGTTGAACTTGCAGACACTCAGCTGAATTGCAAATTTAATATAATTTCATTGATTCTCTGCATAGCTAACACACATTTATATTTGTTTGAGCGGAGAAGGGGCAGAGAAATCAGAGATGGGAAGCCCTTACCTTAAAGTAAATCTGATTGCTTTTGACTTAGCTTTCTCTAGGATTGCTGAATAGGTTAATAGGAATTGTACCCCAGTAATTACGATTTAAAAAGCATTGCACTATTGAAAATAATCAATGCCTGTGATTTATTTCTGAGTGTTTGCCTTATGTTATGTTCATATAAAATGGTCTGAACAATAGTAACCAACATGTAATTATAGGTATCTAAAAGCTCTTACAATGAAACAGTAGCTTAAATGTGAAATCAGACATTACAATGTTTAAAATGAATATATACTTATTCTCATTGTCATTTATGATAATTGTTTGGTTGTAATCTCTCACTACACTGAAGATTTTTTCAATTTTCCAGTTGATTCTAAGTTTATGAAACCCAAACATGGAAGTACTTTGTGCAAACTGTGTATGCCTCTGTTTGCTATGATTATTGAAAAGTTTTGGATGTAGGGAAATTCTCATCTGTTGACAGTAGAAGTTTTGGGCACACTTTTTGACGAGATGTCTGTGACGAAGGCTTCTCAGGTTCTGGCTTGGTGTTTGCAGCAGAAAGGCTGAGGGAGCCTCTGATGGCGCTGTCACTTGCGCTGGTCTTACGAGACCACAGGTCAAACCTTGTGACTGCGGTTGTTATCACTCCCACTAGCCTGTTTAAAGACTTCACTTAGAGAATTTCAATTTCTAGCAATCTGTGGACCAAAACATCCCTTCCCAACCATACAGAGAGTACAGGAGCTTGCTTTTGTAATCTCCTTTCTAGGACATTTTAAAATCACTCCATGGACTCCTTAGGGGTTTGGAGGCTGCAAATTGGAAGCCCGTCATTTCATTTATACATGCAGTGTGGAGCATTGATCGCACAGTGTTGTGCCTGGGGAACTGCTGAGAAATCAGGCATCTCAAGGAATGGTGATTTAACACTGGATATTCACAGCAATTATCTTATCACTGTGTTTTTCTCCTGTCCCCTCCCAAAGCCATGCACAGTTGTTCCAGCTCAAGCTTACAATAGGCAAAACTCTGTGGTGAAATATGAAACATTTTGTTTTGCTTTCTTTTCTGGCCAGCCTCATTATAAAAGTAAGATGGTGCTTATGGGGCACCCAGTAACAGGTACCTAAGAACGGGCAATTGGTCACAAACAGATGTGTTTGTTTTCATGGCACTGCAGCTGAGCGATTAACATGGCTTGTTTTCTGGGTGACACCAAAGTCACAGTTTTAACCTGAGGAACATTATTGCTTACTTGCTGATCTATATATATATTTACTGAAAAGGATTGCAACTTGAGCCCAAACTAACAGACTAAATTGTCTTTTTTATAAGAAATTCATCACATTAATGTCTGGAAATTAGCATAACAGATATGAAACTTCTTCTTGAATTTCAAAAGACAACTTCTTTTGCAGCGCTCTATGGGTCACATTTGAGGTTGTTAAGTCATTAGCAGGCAGCAGGTATGCTGCGACGTGCGATGGTAACTGTCGCAGTCTTCCAGAAGCGTCCCTAGGATGGAGCTGCTTCAGGCGACGGTCTGGACAGCACGCTCGTCTGGTAACAGGTGCGGCTCACAGAAGTAAAGAGGCTGGAACGGGTCTTCCGTATGGTGCCAACCAACGTCTTTATTGGAGGCGGGTCAGAGACGAAAGACAAAATGGGGCTGAGGGTCAGGGTAGAAATAGGGTGCCCGAGAGGCGGGAAGAGCAGGCAGACCAATGATCTGAGGGTCAAGGAGAGGAGCAAGGGTTACAATCCAATGGGGGCAAAGGGAAGGAGGGACTTGGGAAAAGGACCAATAGGGGGTACAATCCAAAAGAAATTTCTGGAACTCCAACCATATAAGAAACAATCTAGGCGGGGTTTGTAACCACTCCCTTGGGGGAGGAACCTTGAGATTGACAGGGGTACTTCACACCCTAGAAACCGCCCACCACTGAGGTCGGGCCAAGTTTCCTCTCTTAACTACCGCCACATCTCCCCCTTCTTTACATTTAAAAAGGGAGGTTAGCATCTTGAACGTAAGTTTCTTTACACAACAGACTATGAATAAAATCAGAAAAATAATTAAAACAACCCAAAGAATGGTTTTAATTATTGGAACGGCCCAGTCCGACAGTCCTGAGTTCTTGAAGAGATTTTCGAACCACCCAGCGGCTTCTTTCTTTAAATCGTTGATCTGATCCTTTATCTCTTTGATGGTCGAGTGGATGCTCCGGCTGTTCGAGGTGAGGTTCATGCAGCACAGCCCCTCGAACTCTTCACATCCATGCCCATGTGCCAGGAGTAGAAAATTGATGGCAGCCCTATTCTGAAGGGTTGCCTGCCTGGTAGTCTCCTCGTCTTCGAGGAGCTGGCTCCAAGCTCGGGATGTAAGATTAGCTTGCTTCCCAATCCAACATTCTAGGTGGCCCATGTCACCTAAGGCCTTAGTGGCCGCCACCCACGGCAGGAAAATAGAGAGAGCCGTTTTCTTTGTATGACTCCAATCGGTGATTTGGCTATCGCAATTTTCATCCAGATTATGTGTCCCTCTTTTTTTGCGTGCCAATTGATTATTTCTTTTCCAATTAATAATTTGGGCTTTATCTGGAGTTAGGAGAGCAAGCTGACCGAGTGAGCATGGACCTCCCCGAAGACGGGAAGGGATCCCGTTCCAAACCCTGTCACCACAGATGAGAAAGACTCCTCTAGGGAGTTGCCTGGGACAGTTACTGGACGCAGATAACATGTCTGATGTATAATTACACCAGAATGCTGATTGATATTCTCTCTTTACCGGATTAATGTCTTTAGTGTAGCTTTTTCGAATTCGATCTGATTCTAACCACTCCGAATTGGATAATTTATAGCCAAATTTGATACAATAGGTAGCTTTAGTGGACCCCGGTAGTGCCAATTCCTGGTGCTCCTGTGGTGCATGCAGCAAAATCCTTGTCCACTCATCCCAGGAATCGACAGGATTTGGTTTTTTACCTGCATAGGGATATTCATTTGGACGCAGTGGAATCCCAACCAAGCAGGTGGACATAGGGTCATCTACTCCCAACATCTGCATGCACATACTTTCCTGGCTGATGGCTTTGGCAAGGGTTACCCAGATGTTTTGGCGGGGCAGCGGGACCAGCCAGGCATCCAGTCGATAAGGGACCATCATAAGAAGAAGCCATAGGTGGATCATGGTCAGTATTATCTCTCTTTCTTGGGCCACTAAAATAAATTTTGAAAAGTTATATTTACGATCATTGATGTAGAGATATAACAGAAAAGGTTAATTTCCTTCTTCTCCCCATCCTCCCATCTCAGCCCTCAGAAAACCTCACCCTGTGCCCGAGAGGAAATGCAAAACGAAAAAACAAAGGGCGACCCTCTTGTGCACTCACCCTTTCCGAAAACGGGTCAAAAAAGGCTCTCGGGGCGGTCTTCTGTGCTGGATCGACCTCTTCTCCCTCGAGGCTACCGATCCCCTCCTTGGCGTAATCCACTAAAACGTGGGGTGTTCCGAAGAGTGTTGGCTGCACCGAAGCGAAATCTCCTAGCGGAGCAATCTCTTGCTAGGGACGCTTCCAGGAACCTCTCGTCATGTCCCTGTTCGGGCGCCAACTGCCGCGACGTGCGATGGTAACTGTCGCAGCCTTCCAGAAGCGTCCCTAGGATGGAGCCGCTTCAGGCGACGGTCTGGACAGCACGCTCGTCTGGTAACAGGTGCGGCTCACAGAAGTAAAGAGGCTGGAACGGGTCTTCCGTATGGTGCCAACCAATGTCTTTATTGGAGGCAGGTCAGAGATGAAAGACAAAATGGGGCTGAGGGTCAGGGTAGAAATAGGGTGCCCGAGAGGCGGGAAGAGCAGGCAGACCAATGATCTGAGGGTCAAGGGGAGGAGCAAGGGTTACAATCCAATGGGGGCAAAGGGAAGGAGGGACTTGGGAAAAGGACCAATAGGGGGTACAATCCAAAAGAAATTTCTGGAACTCCAACCATATAAGAAACAATCTAGGCGGGGTTTGTAACCACTCCCTCAGGGGAGGAACCTTGAGATTGACAGGGGTAGTTCACACCCTAGAAACCGCCCACCACTGAGGTTGGGCCAAGTTTCCTCTCTTAACTACCGCCACACAGGTACACTGTAATTTTGCTTTTCTTCAACCTAACCATTCCTCTGTGCAGCCCCTTTTCTGCTCACGTTGCCACTTCTACATGAGTTGATTACCAACATGATCTTTGAAAAAATCTACTGGTTATACAGGAAAAGATGAGCATCTGAATAAAGCCGTTAAATCTATGTTTATAAAATTATCTCCCTGGACTTAATTATCACTATCCTGCTGCATGCTCTGATTCTACACTTGCTTATCCCTTGACTTCATTCTCTTGTTTGATAATACTGTTTCTCATAATCCACCCAAGCCTTGCGATATATTTCACTCGCTGACATTTCACTTTGTTGTTGATATTCATCCCTAGGTATCCCAAATGCCTGTCAATTAATCAGTCATCAGTCTGCAGAGTGTTAGTAGGGCCAGGGACTAAGCACCCAGCTTTCAAATGAGGCAGCATTTATCAATTCATATGACTCTCACTACAAAAAAAAGAGAAAATGTACTCTATCATTGCCAGCAGCCTTTAAGGTGATTAGACTAAAAGGCAAACTCTGGACCAAGTTGTTCTGAATCTATTGGAGATATCTTACAATTTCAGTGAGTTTTGGCTCCTTCTAGCTTTATCTGTAGTGATCTACTGATTTTTCTGTCTCATGATTAAAAAAGGCTTGGAATCCAGTGTGGCCTTTAAATGCTGTGCTGAAAATTATAATCTCCATGAATTTTAAGAACATGAGCTGGCTGAAGCAACTGCAGAGATAATATGGGTTAGCTTTTCTTCAGCCTATGGAAGAAATTAAAAACTGAAAAACACTTTTGGTAATCCTCCCCCTACTTTTCCATGCACTAATTAATGTTTTCCATCTGTTCTAGACATTGTAGGGTTTTTTAAATGGAAACAGCCTGTTTCTTCAAGAATGTGCAGGCTTCTGCAAACTAAGAGCAATGATGACCACGGATGGAGTGTGAGCTGCACAGCAGGGTCTTCCTTCTGCAGTTTGCTCCCACCAGGCTTACCTGTGTCAAAGGAGAAGCCAAGAAAGAATTTCTCTCTCCTGTAAGAAATATCAATGTATTCTTCTTAAGAAAGCAGCTTCCCAAGCAGTGACTTATTTTCTGATCCCACTCTCCACTCCTCCATTTGCTATCAAAGCCCCAAATTCAGGAGTACTTGAGAAACGACTGTCTATAACTGAACAAGAGCATCCATATGTAGCAAATATGTTTTCTTTTAGTCATCTAAACATTGATGTTCTCTGTCCATGTTCCTAAGCAGTGTCATAATTAGTGGTGAAATATTTGCTTTCCCAAAATGCATTCCAACTGTGCTTCCTCCAAGGAGTTTTAGTTATGGCTCTGTGTAACATGCAATCAATGAAAGAAATGCTGTGCTGGCTCTGTCCAAACATAAGGCAGAGTTTAAGGGATACTGAGAGTTATGGAGGCCCTCAGATTTATGAACTCAGGAGAGACTGTAAAGCTTTTGCTAGCACCAGTACTGTGCAGAGTCTAAAAAGGTGGAGTGACAGATGTGTGAATACTCTGCTGACGGTTCCTTATTGCTCCTTAGCATACGCAGGGCCCACGTACATGCTGCTGACATAACAAGCAGGAGAAATATCTCCAGATTTTCATTCACTAGTGTTTCAGCAAAATTCCCTGGCAGACTCAAGCTCTGCCTGGCTGGTTAGGAGCCAGGGCTGGCTCTGAGGTGCTCAGCAGTACAAGCTGACCTTAGCATTGTCATTCAGTGGAGGAACAGCCAGATTTTGGCTTCAGGGAAGGCACAAGTGGCATGGGAGGAGAGGTTGAGGCTTTAAAGAGCTTCATTCTTGTGCTGCTGTTTGAGGGACAGGAATAGACAGGTTTTAGGCCATCCACCTTCACATATACATGAGCACAGGCAGGTGATGAACTAGTCAGCTCTGTCTGCACTCAGAGCTGGCTCTTCTTTCAGTGAAAGATTAGTTCAAATATAGATGTTTCTAACCTAAATGTGAGTGGCTATCATTTTCCTTCTTGTCTGATAGTTCAGAGCAGAATTTTCATGTCAGAAATATAAGATACTTCCAAATTTATTTTTTAAAATTTATTTGCGAAATGTCTTTCTCAGAGGGAATGATTTTTGAAAGGAAGTTCCTGGTCTGAAAGAAGCAGAGGGGGGATTTAATTCCCATCTTTCTAATTTGGAATACATGTTCTGATTGGTATAGTAGACATTTTTAGGAAATATATGATCTCTAGTTTTTTTCCAAATCACTTTTCATCAAGGTGCACGAAAAAACCCAAACCTGAGACCTTTGAAATCTTTTTGCAAGACAACAAAATAATTCCATCCAGACGTATATGGCCAGTCTACACAACCCCTTAAAAGTCTTTATGCGATAAAATCTCTCTTGGATCCTTCTTCAACCCTTGATTGTAGCAACACAGAACATTTACTCTCGATGGTATTTGATGAGTAACGATACTCAATGACTGCTTGAGCACTGGTTGCTGTAGGGATGGAAGCTCAGTGCAGAAATTTGAGGCAAACAAATGTCAGTCATGAAGTTGTCAGAGTGAGAAAAACTAGATGTATAATTAGCAGAGATGTAAGTCAGATCTCTGAAAAATCGTAAGTGTCAAATTTGTGCCTAAGAACTTTTTACCTGTTCTGTACTTCCTGGTTCTGGTTTTAGGCAGGCCAGAAGTGCAGCCTGATGGGAAGTAGCAGTGGGCAGTGGAGTGACTGCCAGCACTGCCAGAAGTTGCTGAGGACTGTGTGTGCTCCAGAAACAGTTGAAGGCCACGGCTGGAACCAGGACTTGAGAGTCAGGATATGTCCATGGAGACACACACTATCTATATGTACACACACACACGCGCATGCAGCTTGTGTCGGGGGCGACTGATTGTGGAAGCAGCAGCCGTGCTGGCACTGTGTGTCTGCTGAGCCCTGCAGTAGAGATACAGATAGAGATTCTGCTTTTGTTACTCTATTTCCTCAAACAGTCCAGCTAAGCTGATAAAAGCATATCTGTACGTGCTCTAGGGGCTACCCTGGCAGAGCTAAGCTTTGAGATACAATTTTTACTAAGTTATTTATTTAACATTCATAGCCAACATAGCTGTTCCAGCAAAGCTTTGCAGGACAACCTTAATCTTGATAAAATGACCACTGCACTGCTAACCTTTGCACAGTGCAGTGCCATATTTTAGGCAGGGCTCACTCCATTTTTATTGGGATGTTTAATGTAATGCAGTATTGCAATCTGTCAGTCAATAAAAATGCTATTTCCTCCCCAGGCTGTATGTGTTTTCACCTGTTACAACAATATTGAAACAATGCCAGTTGCATTGTGTCTGTAAACAGTGCCAGATTGGGACTGCATGCTCCATTCTGTAGGATCATGTCTGTTGTGAGATGTGGGCATCACTCGATTAACCAGCTCCCTTTGTTTTCCCTGGATTTCTCCTTGATGCGTATTTCTGGGGAGGCAGATCCTGCAGGCAGCTTTATTTGTGGTTCAGGAAAAAGACACATTTTAATGTCCTCATGCCATATTTATCATCATCTCGCCTGCCTTGCAAAGGTAGCTGCAGATGTTGTGATGGATGGAGGATGACTTGACCAGTTTTGCTGTGGTTTGTGTAAGTGCTGTTCTTCATCTTTGGCCAAAGAGACATGGTGTCATTTCCTGTGGCAGTGCCATGCAACAGAGCTCTGATCTCTCAGCTCCTCACCGCCGGTATAAATAACTATTGCTTTTTAAAAGAGATTTTGCCTGATAGGGTGCTGAAGCTGCTGTGCTGTGGTGTCTGGCAATGGTTCAGAAGAGAATCTGCTTGTCACCCCTCCTATTTACCTCTGGGGGTAAAAGTACTGTATCAGGTGAGGTCCTTTATAGCTTAAACCACCAAATAACGTAGTTGCAAATTAGATATACACATCCAGGGAAGGGGATAGTAAGGATTTCGTATGAATAGAGCACTTGGTCATTTAAACTGAAGGTAAGTACTTCTTTTTTATATTAATGTGATTTTGAACTGTTTCCAGTGTATTATCATTAAAAAGACATATTGCTAGGTAAGAATGTAGTTGTGCTCCCTGACGAGCAGAGTTCAGTGTTGTCATCATATTTGTTATCCCACTTCACTTCTTAGTGCAGATTTATTCTGTCCCCATCTGCCTCGTATTCCTTTTAAACAAAGCTCCAAACAAATGAGCCCAGGTAGACATAATTTTCCTCCTTATTGTCGGTGGCAGTGTTTGCTTGGTGCCTGTGGCAAGGAGGACTTTCTCAGCCCCTTGTTTCCTCCTGTCTCTGCAGGAGCAGAATTCATTGTGGGGTTGGAGCAGCTACCAGTGCCTGTGGCTGACCATGGCTGGACCCTGCTCTGGGATCGTGGCACTGCAGAAACTGGGGTACAGGAGTGCAGGACTATGCCATGCAGCTGCCTGCTTGAAGTGTGTGCAGAGGCTGATGGAGGACAGGTATGGCCCTGATGACTCAGACCGTAGTAATTCGTCTACTCCCCCGCTGAATGCATGGCACTAGGAACTGACTTTTGCTTCTTAATCAGATGAATGAACACAAAATATGACTGTTCCCTACTGGTTGTGTTGTATTAAGAGCTGAAAAAACCCCAGAGATTAAATAACATTTCCAGAAATCAATCTCACTAACTACTTACTGGGGTTTTCTTCCCCCTTCTAATATGCAGTGAAGATACAAATACTTAAAACTGCAGTAAAAAAAAGTCAGAAGATGAATATTCTGCTTTCAGACACCGGCTTTCATTACTTTTTCTAGAAGAAGGAAGAAATAATTATAAAATTACAATGAAGATGATGCCTTATTTATGTTTGAAAATACAGGCTGAGGTTGAAATAAGAGGATAAAAGTAAAAATTTATTAAAAGGATTTGGAGAAAGCAAAGGTTTCCCAGGGACAGCCCCAGGACCCCCGCTGCGCAGGCTTTGGGCCCAATCCTGCCGAGCGGGGTTCCAGCAAGTGTAAGTTATACAAAGGTAAAAGGGTGCCAAAAGGTAAAAAAAAAGAGCGCAGAGCCCCGAAGGTGTTTGTGCTTCTACTGTTATAGGGGTTACATAGTTTTGAAAATAATCTCCAATGAAAAGCAGAATTTTGTTACACTATTCCTTGTGGCAGGTTTCTATTGGGAGATCTCTGCTTACTTCAGCAGCTTATCGAGTCCAACTCTGGAATGCCTAAAGGTCGATAACTTGGCTCTGTTTTGTCTATAGGAAAGGGATACAAGGTTGTAGGATAGAGGTTGTAGGATTATAGGGGTACTAATATAAAAGTATAAAACTAAAATGCTACTAGTCTAAAAAGCATAAAAGCAAAAAAATCTCTCTGGCATCAAAGAGACTTTGACAGTAGAAAAATAACTGGTGTGCATTTTATTTGTTCTTTACTATTCTTGATTAGGGAATGAATCTTCTCTTTGCACTATAAGGCTTGGTCACAGGTTTTAACAAAAATAATTTGGGATCAGCTCAAACACAGTGATGTCTGCTTGTAGCCAGGAAACATCTCTAATCAAGAGACAGAGCCATGGAAGAAATTCTGATCTCCCTCAGCTAGCAGCTTTAGAACACTTTTATTTCAAGATATTTGATAAAATAGGTAGGTCTATGGAGTCAGCTAAATAAGATTATAGATTTGGATTGGAATAGCCTCCAAGACTGGTCTAACCTGCACCAAAACTGGACACAGCCCCTTTCTTCCCCAAAGAAGGCTTCATAGCCAGGACTTTGGCTATCTTTGTGACCCAGTGTGCCAGGCAGATCAGGTCTGATAGAAAACATCAAAGCCAATCTTGCTCCCATCACTTTTGAAAGGTTACTCCCTACCCCCTGCCCCCCATATGTTGCGAGATGTGACTGGTGATGGTTCAGTAGGAGTTATTTTTACTTGCCATCCACTCAACAAAAACAAAGAAACAAAACCCCGCCAAATCAACAAAACCCAGGCTTGTCTAAAGAACACAGCAAAATGTCAGTTTTCTTGTGCAGAGAGTAGCTGATGCTGGTGAGATGCACTGCTGGTTGATTTGTCCCCCTGTGTGCAGCCAGGCCCGTGGCTGCGTGCGGGTGCTGGGCTCATCCAGATGGATATCCATTAGGTTCATCTGTTTCGTGTTGGCAGAAACTCACGTGCTCTCGACAGGGGCTTGTTGTGCTGAGACTGTCACTGTGAGTAATGGCTGCTGGTGTGATAACTCAATGTTTGGATAGCGAATGACTTACCGAGGCTTTTTGTAGAACAACTGTACAGCACAAATTCAAGTTTTTATAAATGGGGACTGGTGTCTGTTATGATAAATCAGATTGTTTGTTTTGCCCTGTACTTCCAGCATATTTAATTTACATGACAGTAAGACAAACTTATTGTGATTACAGACTTATTTTTGCTGTTGAAGGTGGCAATGGTGAAATGCACATCTAATGATTTTGCTTTCAAGACTCTCCAAAATTCCTCTCAGCTGTCTCAGGAGAAGCCACCCGGCCAGCAAACTGCAGGGCATGGTGTGCTGGTTTGACTGTAACCAGCACAGGAAATTAACCTCCCACAAAATACCTCGAGAGATTTTAGGTCAAAATTACAATTTTAGTAAAAAAGGTTAAAATAAATGCGGGAATACAGAAACACCAGCCTAAACAAACTGGCAGAGTCACGGTACAACCTGACACCCTGTTGACCAGGGTGGTAGCTGTGTAGTCCAGTTAGGCACTGGTCCTATAGAAAGGCCTCGTCCGCTGAGTATCCAGTGGTCTGGATGTCCAGTGGTCAAGGATCTAGTCGTGGTGGTCTGGAGTCCTCTGACTTTCCAGTTGTCTGGTAGACTAGTCCTGGTAGTCCAGTCCAGTAGACCAGTTCAGTGGACCAGTCAAGTCCAGTGCAGTGGAGTGGAGTTCAGTGGAGTGGAGTGATTTCTCCCATCTTAAAGCCTGCTTTTATGTCGTGTTTCTTGGCTGGTACCTCTCCCAGGGGCAGGGACTTCCACAATGGAAAAGGATTTTCCCGAGGTTCTATTGGTTGCTTCGGCAATGAGCTCACATGAGGCCTCTCTGGGGAGCAAATGGTTTCTGACATTCTATTGGTTGGTGCTTATCTCGTTCAGTGATGGGCCATTAACCAAGATAATCCACTCAGAATGATTATCTCAGTTGAGATAAAGAGTACTTCACATGAGCACAGGGACTCTCCGGTAATCGAGGAAATATGTGGGTGGTAATAGGATACATCCTTTTTTGGTTAACCCAGGACACACGGGCTGAGACCTGCTGTTCTCAGGAACCACATACCCTCTGCTGTGCAAGGACTGCCTGGGTATTTTTACAGGTAGGGACAGAGTCTTGCCTTGCATGGGTGCGTACTCTGCACTATGCAAAGCAATAGTTTGCGCTGCTGATTCTGGAGCTTTCACCCTGAGTGCCTTTTTTGGGCCTTTGGGACCCAAAAACCAATAGGAGAGACTTAGGATAAAGTGAGGTGGGAAATGGAGCAGGTTCATGGTCACAGAGGGATGGAGCGGGTTTGGGGACTCCTGAGCAATTATCTCTCTTTGGTCCGAATTTCTGAGGAAAAGGTTTTTGCTCTGGTACAGTCAGTAGTGTCAAATGAACACTTTGTTGCACATCTTCTTCTTTTTGGGACATAATACGGTACCTTTCTCTAGTTTTACTAATGTAGGCAGTCAGGATATACGGGTTTGCTTTCTCCCTTCAGCTATGGCCTTTTAATGGCATTTCCTAAGCTGGTCTGGAGGGAATTTGAACAGGGCATTGTACTAGGCATAGCTCAGTCTTCTTGTGGCTGTGGCTGGCAAATCTTGCATGGGAAGGAACAAAGTAGTTCTGATGTCTCTTACACTGGTGGTGGCGGCATCCCTCAAAATGAGTAAGAAACCTAGAGGCTGACAGCCTGTTGGTTTTTTATTTTTTCCTAGAGTGGACCAGCGTGTTGGCTAATTTGTAGCCTTAGGTATTAATTTTGCCACAGACTGTGCTAACAGCAAATGATGGTGTCTCCCATGTTTCTAGGTTAGTTGGGTGTGCTGGGAGCAGCCTCTCACTCCTCACATTACACTTTGGGAGTATTTGCTTAGTAGTGATTTTGGGAAATGCGGCCTGGACCTCCTGATGTGCAGGGCTGCCATAGAGTGATATCACATTTTTGCCCTATGTGCTCACTCTGACTCCACAGAAATGTCCCTGCACACTGCCAACAGAGTGGGATAGGCAGAAGAGGGCATGAATATTCGGTCTTTTAAAATATTCTTTATTTACCTCTAATGGCTTCTGAAGAGCATTTCCCCCTCCAGGCTTCCTCCCTTGTTAAATTCTACTGTGTTGAGGGGAAAAGACTGATCCTCTCCCTTCCTCTTCCCCTTTCCTCTTCCTCTTCCCCTTCCCCTTTCCTCTTCCTTTTCCCCTTCTTTTCCTGAAATAGTTTGGTTATAGTTTAGTGTTACTTCTCTCATCTTGTATCATAGTGTTTAGCAGATGAACACTTACCTCAGCACCCAGATTCCCACTGCACAGTCCACAGACCCTGGATCAGATAATTTCAGCAGTTCTAGATGAAATACTTTCTCTTCCCATGCACATAACGTTTCTGCAGGAAGCCTTGCCCATTTTGATCTAGTGCAGATAAGAGGATGGGTGGTGTCTCACAGGGGTAAAGCACTGGTTATCTTCAGCTCCATCCCTGAGGACTCATGTGGTCAAGTTTTCGGTACCCAGGACAAAATGTGAAGACTGCATGTAAAATACATTGATGTTTCTGAGACTTACTGTTGACTGCCTGATTCCCAGCCCTTTATTTGGCACAGGTAGCATGTGGTGAATGACAGCACAATAGACTGCAAACCAGCTTCCATATTTTAATCTGTTTTGTTCTACAATGGGATTGAGATTTTTTTTCCCCGGCATTCCTCCACAGCTCTGCACAGCCTGAAATTAAATTGCTAGAGCACTGCTCTAAGAGATTTTAATTTACATTTCAATAGTCCAAAGTAGCAGTTACTAAATCTCTTTCTTGGAGTAAGCTTAAGGTTTTGGTTAGTCACTAAAGTTTTTGATATTGGAGAGAAATAGGTATTTAAGTGCGAGGGTTAAGGTATAATCTCTTTTCCTGTGGAAGGGTATGAGCACAGGAACTCTGTCCCTCTGTTAGATGGGTTTAAAAACTACCAACCCACCGTTTTTAGTTACTTCCACCTTAGCTGAGGAGTGACACAGGAGAAGCAGACTTGTCTAACCTAACACTGCTCAGCCTGGGAGCATGCACTTCCTCCACCCCTCTTGTACCCCACTGTGTGTGATTTATTAACTTACTGGAGACAAAAAAAGGAGTCAAAAAAGTTCAAAAAGTGTCATTTGATGTATAGGTAAAGGAGGCATGTGCCTAGAAAATCAGGAATAGGGAATGACATTGTTTCCAAACTGCCCCTGGCAAAGCCTGGAGAGTTGCTGCATTGACCCCTGTGCCGTGAGTGAGAGGGGCAGCCCTGGCAGCCCTTCCTCTCTCTGCAACTCCCTCATCCTCTGTGACTGTGTTGAGACCAGAGGAAGCTCTCCAAGGCTGCTGCTGGGCTGGCCCTCCCTCTCATTGCCAGCCCCTTTCCATCCTGCCCTTTTCCCACCTAGTCCTCTATCCTATGGGACTGGGTCGCCTGTATCACTGAGAGGCAGTGGGGCAGCTCCACACTTGATGGCTTGGACAACCTTAAACAGTGTATTTTATGCTGAGGTTAGTGCAAGAGAAGATGAAGCAGTTGGTGGAAAATGCTGAGATGTGTCCGCAGCATGGGTGGCACAAGGCATTCCGTCCTGTCCGCTGCCTGGGCAGCTGCGAGGGGCGATGCTGCAGTGAGGAAATGGGTCTGGCAGACAGAGTAAAACCCAAATTACTGTAATGGGGAAGGAAATCTGTTCCTGGCTTACTGATGCTTAAAAGAAGCCAGACTTCTGGCTTCTGCAGTTATTTTTCTGTGTTGATCTTCTTCCCTTTCACAAGGAAAGCTTTCCCTCACTACCCAGACCTCTCTGGTGCAAGGAGGGTGAAGTGGGGAGTTATGTTCTCACCTGGTAGTGGCTTTTCCAACTTGTCTCTGTAGTGTCCATGCCAAGGGAGAAGGAGATGTGCACGTGGCCCTGACAACACCTAATGAGTGTACCCTAAGCTGTAGGGCAATGCTGTAGTGTATGAAGCTGCTGCACCTTTACCTTTAAAAGTATCTCTCTTGGACTGTGGCACATCTGTGACTTGCTCCTGTAGACAGTAGATGCAATGAATATCTGTCCCATTGCAATGCCAAAATCTAGAGGCACACTCAAAAACCCTGAAAAAAGAAGAGGGTGTACATCCCAATACAAAATCCTTTTACTAAGGTCAGTCTGAGGAATCCCACTCCACAGCCATTCTGTGGAGTTACTCTCTTTCTACTTTTGTTGCATTATTTTTTTCCTTTGGTAAGAAAAATGTATTGCAATATTGGGGAAAAACAACCTTTCCAATGAAACAATGCTCAGCAACTCTCATCTGACATCAAAATGACTTTGGATATGAGCAGCTGAAATGCTAAAGGTTGTATTTCCAGAAATGGAAAGCACATATTAGATGGAAGAATATTCACCTGAGCATTAGCAGTTTCCTCAAGCAGAAACACAGAGATAAGCTCCAAGCATCCATCTGATTAGAAGCTAAAAGGATCTGATTTTACCACTGAGCATGCTGTGTAAACATGTGAGGCATGCCTTTATCTCCCTTTGTACTTTCAGTGTTGTGATCTGTTGTGACTCTTAAGATGTTTTCTGTGTCTTTTCTGGAAAAAAAAGCACCAGTCCCATTACCCAGACCCCACCGTGCACCACCTGCTCTGTGAATCCCACAAGGTGTTTCTCTCTGTGTTGGAAAAATCAGCTGGGATGACAAATACAAGTATAGTATGTTTACCTTAAACCTAAACCCCAAAGTCCTCAAACCTATGGTGTTCCTTGACCAAGACTATTATTCCTTGAGGGTCACCTTCCAGATTACCCTGGGAACAGCTATAGATGCTGACAGATGCTGTAAATGCTAAATGACATTACAGAAAAAGGAGCCAGGTACCAACTGCAGGTTACTGTAAAAAAAGTGACTTGGTTGCTTAAAAAAAGGAAAATTCTAGCAAATGAATGTATGAGGCAGTCAGTGACCTCTGATACTGTGTATCTGACTCCCTTAATGCTTGACAAATGGTTTAAGCTCAGTGGCTGGCTTTGGAGGAATGGAGCATGCACTCAGCCCAAGCATAAGCATTTTTTCCAGAATAACTCAGAAGTTAATGTGCTACAATAAAAGCATCTGCTTTATTTAATGACCCATTTCATCACGTAATTCCTGTCTTTAGCTATGAAATGCCAGCAGTTTTCAAGTAGGCTGGGAGTGTCCCAGCACTGATGTGCTTGTTATCTAATTCATGAGCGAAGGGAAGAAGCGAACGAGAGCTGTACATTATTTCTGTCAGTGCTGGAGGTGTCCTCTTCTGACTGGACTTGGCATGGTGGCCCTTGGGGCATCTTCTTCTCATGCTAGGCAGAAGTCTCTTCCTTGACCCCTTCCCTGCTCCCTACTATTCAAAAACATTGTGTTTACAGGTAATATTTTGGAAGAGTTCTGGTGTTGGACTGCAGACTCTGCAGGGCAGCACTGGAGCTTCCCTTGTACAATGCCGATGGGGGTGGATCACTCAGACATGCTGCTCCAACACTTGCCACTCCTCTTTGCTTCATCCTCTGCCATGGAGAATAGAAATGCAGGAGTTCTGCTCTTACCATCCAGAAATGAATCTGGTTAATAATAAATGGTGATGATAAATTATGCTACTTTATGGAATACACAGGAGCAGATGTGGTCAGTTGCCTACAATCATGCATTCTCCTCATTTCCCCAGAAAAGTAATATTAAAAGAATGAGGTACAGTAAAATATTATTATTCAGCAAGTGTTACTAACTGGTAGATAATGCAATGCAGTTCTATCTTTTGTATTTAAAGATGAGAAGAGTTCTGGACTTCACATACTTCTCTATCTGGTTTTCCATGGCTTATTCCTTCAGACACTGCTTTATAATCCTTCCTGGTATGTACTCAGTTCAAAATAGCCACAGCAGAATTCCCAGCAGGTCCAGAAAAAAAAATGTGAAATGTGCAAAGCTACAAAAAAAACATAACATCTGCATAGTTAGTTTTCAAACTCTAGTATGCCTAAACATTAATTACAGCTCTGCTGGGGGAAAAAATATGAAGAAAAGGTTTTGAACAGAGAATTGGGAGTAAACTTCATGACATCATTGCTTCTCCTACCTTGTCTGAGAAGGTTAATTCAGTCCAGACTATTTCCGTAATCCATTTTGTAGCACAGTTCCACGAGTGTCTGTGCTGCCTGGGTGAAGGAGGAGGAGTAATGGAAAGAGGGGATGGCCTTTACTTCCCAGTGTCACCAGCGGGTGCTGTGTTGAGTGACTCAGACACCAGTGGCTCTCCAGCCACTGGGGGCTCCTAGGGTCCTTTTGGCAGTGGGAAGTGTTCTGCAGCTGATCCTTGGAATGACTGTAAGTAGACAAACCCATACTCTTCCCAGGTGAGTGTGTTAATGTGTGAGATAAGATGAAGGTTGGCTAAAAACATAAAGTAACCTCTAGTCTAGTTAAACATAAGCATTCTTTCCTGATAAGTTTTTTTACAGTTAAACATTTACTCTGGAAGTTTTTATAATGTCCTCTCTTTACATCTTGAGGAACTGAACTAATTTTTTTCTCCATTATTTTTCTCAATTATAGCAATTCTATCAAACACGCAAATATATTTCCTGTATGCTTCTCTTTCATGTAATGTCCTCTTTTTAATTTGTTTTCCAGCATGCTGCAGTTCCCATGGGAGTCTCTTGTGACCACTGCATTGGACCAAAGTTCAGAGTTGGTTGCTTTCCATCAGAGACTCCCCTTGGCCTCTGTTCATATGCTCACTTGCTACATTAAGTAGATAAAAGCTGTTTTTTCTTGAGTCATTGTTTATCTGTTTCCCAGTTTCCCAGAGCCTGGTAATAAAGCTGTATCAGGTTACTTGTCATTTTTAAGTAGGAACATGCCCTGTTCTGCAGCCACTGGAAGTGGAATAGCCTAAAGATAAAGGAAAACAAAAATGCAAAACATTGTGGTGACATGACTTTGAACACGATCCCCTCTATCACAAATTCTCTCTGCCCCTTGTGTATAAGAAGGGCTGCTAGGAATAGTAGAAATGGTGTGTTTATTTTCTGAGTTTTTCTCATAGTTCTCAAGGCGAGTAATTGGAATTTCATTCTCTCATTGCTACCCATGATACCCAGACTTCACGTCTTAAAGGGCAGTTTATCTCTGGAGAGCTGATATATAAAAGTAGTAAATTCTTACAGAGCAGTTTCATTTCCTGTGTGGATACAGATTTGGATTTAGTTTTGGCTATTGCAGATGAATTTCCTATTTTTTTTCTGCATATTTTCTTCTTTCTCTTGCCCTGCAGATGCACCTGGAAAGGACTGAAGTAGATTTTCTTCTGACTTTCCCAACACAAGAGAATCATTAAATAAGATCTGGATTGTGGTGCCAAGTTTAGCCCCCACTTATATCTGTCGGAGAACTCTAAAGGCACAGAGAAAGGATGTAGCCTGTGAAATCTTCAGTGATGGAGGGTGTGTATGACTGGATTATCACAGAGAGACCTCTGGGTTAGCTGGAGTCAGAAATACCCATCTACTCATTTGTGAAATGACATCTCTCATATAAATCACAAAGACGTGACAAACCCTTTGATACCGCTTGTGCAGAATTGGTTTGCGAAGTCAAATTGTTTTTGAAACAGAGTTTTGTTAGAGACATACTGGGACCCCACCTTGAAGTGAATAAAACTTTCAGGCAGATGAGGAACACTACTCATCGTATGACCATTTCCTCTGCAACATGCAATGTTTCATTGTAGAAGTTAAGGTTGGCTTCAGACGTCTTTTAACTGTGTTGTGAATTGCATCCATAAGAAAGAGGAACATGGAGCAGCATGTTTCCCCTTTCTCATGGTCACAGGTCCACAGTTCCAGGGTAAGAGGTGTGAAAGTAAGGACAGAGAGTATTTCTTTGTGTACATTAAAACTCTTTCATTGGTAAGCTTTAATATCATCCATGTCAACATAACGCCATTATTCCACTGGGAAAAGAAGACCCTTTCTTTGCTCTAGAGTCAGTTTAGTATTTCCATTTACAGGGAATGAAACAGTAAAGCAGCACTATCACCATATAAAGTAGACCTTTGATCTTCAAAATTTGGTGGTGTGCAGCAGTCACTGCAGAAAAAGGAATTATTTGTCAAGGTTAGTGAGAAATGAAATTAAATCTGTGTAAGCTTCTGGAGTTTTGGTTTATTTTTGAGTTTTTGAACAGCACAGACTTACTAGGAAATCTTGTTAGTGTCTCATTCCCTAAGCAAGCAACTGGTTTGTGCCGTAGCATCAGAAATCATATGCAAAATAGCAAAAACCTGGATTTTGTTAGCCAGGAGAGTGCATATTCAGGCATCTTTAAGGTTCCCTTAAAAAATATAAAACGTTGTTTAAACTCCCATACAAAATCACATCAAGTCACAGGTATTGGAACTGAAAAATGGGAATTTGTAAACCTTTCCAGGCTTACCTGCAAGCTCTCAAAATATCTACGAGATGACCAAAACTCTTGTGTTTTTGACTAAGAAATTTATTTTTGAAACTTATAAAAAAAGTTGATATTAGAAAACTGATTTGTTTGTAGCAGACTTGTGTGCCTAGGGGAAGCTCTGGTTTCCCAGAGTCCCAGATTATTCTGGCAATGAACATTTTCCACCCAGTGAGGCAGGGCTTATGAATCCAGCTAGGCAGAGGAGAGGCTTAGTTGTGGTTTTGCTCAGCTGCCAGCTGCAGCCCAGCAAAGCTATTCCTCCCTGGTCCTGTTCTAACCCACTCTGGACAGGCTGCAGAGAGGGGAGAGCAACTTATGGAGAAACTGTAGGCTGATCTCCTAGAAAATTGGAGCTTTAATAACTGAAAGCAGAAACAAGGGAGGAGGGAAGGTGGGTGAGGACTCTGTGCATCCCTTTCCCATCAGGCTGGGATTTGGGGCTGCCCTGCTTCCCACAGCAGGACTGCAGGCACCTCTTGTCCTCCCGCCACGGGGCATGGCATGGTTTTGGCTCAATATTGGTAGCTGTATTTCTAGCAGGACATGCTGAAATTCTCATAACTGTTTCTTATGAAGAGAAAAACAGTTTATGGCTCAATTTTCCCTGCCCTGCCCATCCCAATTTAAACTTGTCAAACTTGTGTGCAAAACATCACAGCCTCATGGACATTTGCAGGCACAAGTTTTCTGAAGTAAGCAGAAAGCCCTTCTCTGAAAATTGCTACCCAAATCCATTTTTCTTGAGCATAATCTCTTCTTTAATAATGACTGTTCTCTCATCAATTTTCGTCTATGGGTGAGAACTGAAGTAGATAAATGTATATTTATCTCTATTAACAAATTAGTTACAAGTTGCCACTACAACTTCATTAGAAAAATATTTTTTTGTAAAGATTAAACTACATGGACTTCACCCTGTTGAAAAGAAGTGGTAACCACTGTTCTGGCTGTTCTTGTCCATATGGGTATTGTACTATTGCACTATCTGGTAGGACTGATATAAATAAGATTTTCTTGACATTTCCTTTCTCATTTTTTTTCAGGTACTTTGCATAGTTAATGGTAGCTGATATTTTGCTACTTCAGAAACAAAATGAGAGGCTAAAATCTCAATTTTTCCATATGTATTTCAAGTGATTGAAATGGCAAGAACAAAAATTGCCCTCTTCTGTGGACAGTGGTTGCATCAAATAATTAACAGAACTTTTGCTACTTAGTTTATTGGATCATCCAAAAATGCTTTTGAGACATGGTGGCACAGAAATAATGAATATGACAGAAGAAACCCCACCAAATCATTAAATATATATTTCTCGGATAAAACTGCAGTGCTAAATTTTGAGTCTGTGTCTCTGTTTCATGTCTCATTGCAAAGAATGCATAGGTGTTTTGTCAAGCATTAAGTTGTGCAGGGGTGTGAGACAATTGGCCACAGAAAAAAACTAAAAAGAATTACATAATGTAATTACATTGGTGACATGAGCAATGGAATGAATTGGATCCTCAGCAAGTTTTCCAACTGCACCAACCTGTGTGATGTGGTTGAGAGGCTGGAGGGAAGTGAGGACATCCAGAGGAACCTTGACAGGTTTGAGATGTGGGTCTGTGCAAACCTCATGAAGTTCAACGAGGCAAGATGCAAGATCTTGTAGCTGGGTTGGGGCAATCCCAAGCACAAGTAAAGGCTGGGTGGTGAATGGATTACGAGCAGCCCTGAGGAGAAGGACTTGGGGGTGTTGGTTGACAAGAAGCTGGACACATCTCAGCAATGTGCACTTGCCGCCCAGAAAGTCAATTGTATCCCGGGCTGCACCAAAAGCAGCATGGCCAGCAGGGCAAGGGGGAGATTCTGCCCCTCTACTCTGCTCTGATGAGACCCCACCCGGAGCACTGCATCCATCTCTGTGGTTCCAAGCATAAGAAGGGTGTGGACCTGTTGGAATGAGTCCAGAGGAGAGCCACAAAGGTGATAAAAGGCCTAGAGAACCTTTGCTATGGAGACAGTCTGAACAGAAGAGAAGGCTCTGGGGAGACCTTATAGCAGCTTTCCAGTACCTAGGTGCAACTTACAAGAGAGATGGAGAGGGAATTTTAAAAAGAGCCTGTAGTGATAGGGCAAGGGGGAATGGCTTCAAATTGAAACAGCACAGAATTAGAGAGCTAATTAGGAAGAAATTCTTTACTGTGAGGGTGGTGAGGCACTGGAACAGGTTGCCCAGAAAAGCTATGAATGTCCCATCCCTGTAAGTGTTCAAGGCCAAGTAGGGTTGGGCTCTGAGCAGCCTGGTCTAGTGGGTGGCACACCTGCCCATGGCTTGGGTTGGAACTAGATAATCTTCAAGGTTCCTTCCAACCCAAGCCATTCTATGATTTTATAATTTTTAGTTAAAATCTTGCATATACTCTGTGAAGCAACTGATTGTGATATGATGTCACGCAGTAAATGCCAAAAGGCGGAAATAGGTGCTGACAGTGTCCTGTATCAGCACTATATTTAGGGGGATAATTAGTGTTCAGTAGAGATTACTGGTAGGTGCATGTGTTCATATATTGATGATGACTTGCCTTATGTGACTTGCCTAGGTGTTACTGTGTGTGTTTTTCTTCAATTAAGGAGTCTACCTGTCACCGCTTTTTCTAACAGCGTATTCCAGCAGAAAGCACTTTCCTGCCTGGAGCAAAACCCATCCATAGGACCTAACCACAGTTTCAAATAACAGAGGTGTTTCAATACGTTACAGAGTCCTGCATATTGGTAGCTAGCTTCTCAGTTAAAAGATTTATGATATATTTAAAATGGCTGAAAATGAACAACCAGCTGCAAACTATTAATGCAAGAGTGGTAGACTTGTGCAGTCAGGTAAGGTCAGTTGCTCTGTGCCGTCGGGAAGGAATAGATTCGATATCATCCAGATCAATGTGCTTCAGTACATTGTCTTAAAACATCTCAATTTCCAGGCAGCCTGTAAACTCTAACCATTTCCTGAAACAATTAACGAAGTATAATGCAAAGCAAAACAGAGATGAAAACAAAAGTGAACTATCGACTGTAAAACATGGAGTAAACCTCATGTCACATCTCGCTTAGTCATAGCTAAGTGCTGTTAATCATGTACTCTTTGTTGCATTGTCAGGTGAACAGCTGAGATGTTAGGTGATTTATATGCCTGTTGTTCACTCTGCAATGCAAATGCCTGGAAATGCATGTGCTCTGCTGCCAAATGACAGCTGGGAAGAGGTAACCTGCAGCTTTTTGTGCTCTGGGAGTACCTTGAGCTTCTCTTGAGTCATCCCCACAGGAGGTATGACCTTTTTCTAATTTGTTCATAAACAACTGGCTGTGTAAGTACCACCATACTGCTAGAATATCTCATCTTTCCAAATCCTGCAGCATAACTCTTTGTACTGTAAATATTTTCAGTAATACATGACCCAGCTCTGGGGTCATGAATCTGGTAATATTGGTATTGGCACTTACAGACCGAGGGCTGAACATAAGCATTTTGAACAGCTAAATTCAAATGTGTTTGTTTTGGAAGAAATAGATTTAAAGGAAGAGTAAAAAGTACAGCATGACTCTTGTATGGACAGACAGGATAATAGATAATGCTCTTGAAAAGGAAAAGACAGTTTCAGTCCTTCCATTTTTCTTATACAAGCACTGTTGGCTAAATTGTTCCCTCTCTGACTCTTCCAAGGGCAGCAAGTACCCTGAAAGATCGTCTCTCTGTTTCAGAAGTATCTCTAGCACAGCTTAAAGCAAAGCCTGGGTGGAAGTGTAGATGTTTTATATATGTTTAGAAACTGCTGGTTGTTAGATGCTAAGTTCAGACTTCATACAAGTAAAAGGAGCTTGGCCTTCATCCTGCCACAGGATAGGAAATCTCTGTAACTGCTGGGTGCAAGCCTCACACTGCAACCATCTGAATGGTGCCACAGGAATGGCTTTCAAATTATTTTTCTTCTCCAAGAAGCTAAAAACCTCTATGACATTAAAAAAAAAAGAAAAAAAGCAAATCTTCTAGCTGTCATTGTTCTTTTGGTGTTTTCCCTTGAAGTATCTTTATGTCCTGAACTTCTCGAAAATTCAAGTCCTCTCTCAATATCTTTAATATTGAGTCAGTTATTTCTGAGTACCTAAGGACAAAATTTGTGAATCAAGATTGTTGTAAAGCATGAAAAACCC